>JAQPZY010001572.1:0-282500 GCA_029931535.1 Margaritifera margaritifera | reverse complement strand
AGAGAGAGAGAGAGAGAGAGAGAGAGAGAGAGAGAGAGAGTGCGGGAGAGTGTGTGAGACAGTGTGGGTGTGTGTTTGAGAGAGAGAGAGAGAGAGAGAGAGAGAGAGAGAGAGAGAGAGAGAGAGAGAGAGAGAGTGTGTGTGTGTGTAAAGGGGAATTAACATATTCGTTCTACCCGGTACCAACCATTTAACCGCATATTCAACTACCCGTAATGTCGAAATGTCACAGCAAAGTAGGTACTTGTTAAAGGGTGGTAATAAACCATTAGATTTGGACTTAGCAAATGTTCAAGCGATTCAATGATATGTAGCTAATATTATTAACTTTATTTACACACACAAACACACACATATTCATTGTGAGCAATTTTAAATTCATATGTTGGGTTTTTGACGCTTTACCATATATTTATATAGATATATAGAAATGTAAATAAAGATATACATAAATATATATTATATTTTCTTGTTTTGGGCTTTTTATTATACTCATATATTCGTGTGTTCGTACTTATTTTGCTGCCTCGTTAGCCTACCACGGTTTGGGAGTTTCTCCTCTCAGCGAACGAAGACGCCAGGCAGCTTGGGAGAGGGTAAAACAATACATACAATATCAATGGGGACTAGAATTGCCCATAAAGCACTACTATTCTTTATGTCCGCCACCGTCGTACATTCGGTATTGCACCATGTACGGCGGTGCCCGACAACCGGTATAGCACGGACGTATAGGAACACCGTACATGAGTTTAACATTGATGTATGCGGGAGCCGTACGTAAGATGCACGGCGCTTCCCGACATAGGATTTTAGGGAGAACCTGTTGTCAACAGGGTCTTCTTTCCCTGATGATTGTGCCAAGCTCGTTCCCTTGGCTGTGATTTCGCTAGATAGTAGATAGGGACAGTTGGAATCTCGTTAATCCATTCATGCGCGTCACTAATTAGATGACGAGGCATTTGGCTATTTAATTTGGAGGACGTAGTCCTCTTTTCCATTTTACGTCTCGTATGCGCGTAGTGTACGAATCGCAAAAACAAGAAACATGTCCTTGGGCATTTAGGCATAGTCGAGCACTGTCTCAGCTGGTAGATCACAATCGAGATGATGGTCATCAGCATTATCTGACCAACGAAACTCCACCGTCGATATCCTCTAGTCATACTTTTGGGGCTATAACCACATTCACTTAGTCTTGACAATGCGAAGAGACACTTTGATGTTAATTTCTTGCGGCACAATGCAATATACCATGCCGACTTAATTCGGAATTTTGAATAACAAATGTCAGCAGGTAACGCAGGTGACTGGACTCTGTGTATGAAGGGTCTGGTCCAGATTTTCTGAATCTGGAAAGTTCAGCATTAGTTAATGTCCGTGTGGATGTGATGTCTTGATAGGCCTGAAAAAGCTCTCAATATTGTGATTGACTGACGTAACACCAGTGATGCTAGATCTGTTTTGACTTTTGCTGTGTTCATGGAGAGCGGGGTCAAGAAATCGTCATTCACATAATGGTATACCCCACGGACACCCAGTGCCAGGCCTTTTGCACTTTGAAACGTGCTGTTGGTTTGTTGTGAGACAATTTCTTTTAGGCAGTTGTATTTGGTTTCCTTTGCATTGATTGCCTCTTGGAATTTTGCCTCGTTACCTCTGCCTTCCCAGATTACTGTTGGATCAACGATCCAACTGCACTCATCTCGAACGATCACTAGGTCTGGCTTGTACAGTTGCTCATGAACCCTGTAGTGAGGTTCTACTAAGACTGTACAGCCGTCTCGCCTTAGGTAATCGCTGAGGTACGTGACTACAGCGTTATGACGCTTGATGCGTCGACCGAGAGTCCAAGGGCACACGCACACTATATTGCATATGGTCTCAATTGAAGGACCACAATATCTGCATTTGAGGTTTGCTTGTCTACCTCTGTTTGCCGAGACTTTGGTTGGGAAAGTATTTGTCCTCATCCGTATGGCGTCAATAAATTCTCTCTCTGAGAGAATCTTGTCTCTTGACAGCCATCTGTTCGTCGGGTGGACTTTAGGTTTCCCGTCCATTGAGTCTGTCCTAGCAGCGTAATATGCTATTTTACCACTGCTTTGAGTATTCTGTGCGTGACACTTGCGACATTACTCGTCTCGCCAATCGAAGTGGAGTAAGAATCTTTGTCTTACTCCTTCTAGTATGTCATAAAGGCTAGCTCCCATTGCCACGGCCTGTATGTTTGGCTCGCTTCGGAGAATCTTTAGCCATCCCTTCACAACAATTCTGGGAATTATCTCCTCTAATTTGGGTAAATTGAGCCCTCCATCATACCTTGCTGTATAGAGATAGTGACTTGAGGTTGATTCTAGCAAATGTAGCCACTTTTTGGCCCAGAATCTAATCCTCAAGTCTATGTTTTGGAACATGCTTTTGGTGGGTTTTTCGAGGCTCAAAGCATAGAGGAGCTTAGGCACAATATTCTCCTTTAAGATCGCGATCGTCTGTCTAGGTTTCAATGGAACTTTACTGATTTTCGAACACCATTGGTCCAGCTGTTCTCTTGTATGATTTCTGATAACTCCTGCCCACGGGTAGAAGTATCCTCCTAGATATTTTGTACTATCTCCAGGTTGGATCCAAGGGATAGTTTCGTTATTTACTGTAATTGGATTTCCCTTGTTGATAATGTAAGTTTTTCCAACTGGAGAGATTGTGAAGGCACAGGACTTCTAGGCATTCAATTTCAGTGCTGTGTCTTTGCAGAAATTATCGAAGAGTTTTAGGTTTTGGGTTAACTCTTCACGGTGTTCGTTGAGGAGGCCAGTATCATCTGCATATGCTAATGAACCTATAGCAGTGCCTCCGTCATATGTAAAGCCATTGTTTAGAGTGTCAGTGAGACAGAAGATCGGATATAGGGCTATGTTAAACAGGAGTGGAGATAACGGGTCACCTTGATTCACACCTCTTGTTACAGTGATATTACCACTTGTTTTGCCATTCACTGTAAAGGCGGTAGTGCTGTCTTTATATAGGTCCATGACAATATTGACCCAATGGTTGTCAATATCAAACCTGATTAGACCAGCATGTAAGTGATTGTGTGACACCGTATCAAAGGCCTTAGCCAGATCGAGGAGTGCGACACATTATTCCTTTTCTTGACTTTTAGCTTGTTTTATTGCTTCTTCGAAGGCAGGTATAAATCCACGTTGTCTTGGATTCAAGTCAATGCTGCTATAAAGTCTTTTGGATAGGATGGCAGTGTATAGTCTCAAGAGTTTACTAGATATGTCGTCTAATCCCTCTCCCTTTTTGGGTTGTAGCATGCTCCTGCTGCCTCTTACTGCATCGGGGATTTTCCCTGTAATGAGCCAAATATTGAAAATGTTGGTCAACAGAGGAATGCTATTTGGATCGATTTTGATCGTTCTAATTGAGATGCCATCAGGCCCGGGGGCTGATGTATTGTCTTTATTTTTGAGCACTTCCTCTTTTTCCAAACTGTTTATAGGCTCTTTTAGGATTCTTTTGTTGGCAGGCTTGCGTGGAGCTGGATATTGGGATAGATCGTCCTCCTGACTGAACCCACTGAATCTTTCTTTGTATGTTGCTTCTATGTATTCTATGGGTATTTCACAAGTTTGTGTTAAATTTCCAGTCAGGAGTTCTTCAACTAGGCGTTTCTTATTCGACTCATACATCTGTTGTGTCCTCCTGTATTATGTGGCTTTGCCCTTGCGAGTGTTACGTCTCTTGGACGACGTTTTTCCTGCTGAGGCAGTATGCCTACTAAGCAGTGTCTATATTTCAGATATCTCATGATATATACATTCCCATTCAGCCATATCAATGTTGCCACTGGCCACTTTGTGGAGATTGACTGCCGATTTGTGAACCAACGATGTCTCATCTTGTGACCTATTGTATATGCGCTTCCCAATCTTCTCATCACGGTCGTCCATGATTGTGAAGTCATGTAATACATTGTGAGGATCTATTCCATAGTGTTCTGTGTGTGTAGTTTTGCTGGGCGTAAAGTTGTGGAGGTGGATTTCCTCCTCATTGACAGATGTGTAGTGCACTGTTGTGTTAGTGCTGGTGTCCGTGTATATACTATTGTCTGCACTATTATTCATAGTGGGATTATTGGAAAGTCCTAATTTACGTCTTCTATATTTGACTTCTTCGACAGTGAACTGAGTCAAGTGGGACTGAATAAAGCCATTAATGTTTTTGACGTTGGTTCGAACTGCTTCTTTTATTATTTGTTGCAGTCTGGCATCATCCTCCGGTTTCCACTTGGATCTTTTGTCTTCTGACTCTTGATCCAATTTTCTATGACTTGTGTTCTTTCTCTTTTCATTTGCAACCATAGGGTGCTGGTGTTGCGTGTATTGACCCAGCCCCTTAAGAGATTTGGCTTTGTATGCACAGTGTTGGCACTGTATCGTAAGCGGATCATCTATCTTTGGTCACTTGCAACTAGTAGTGTTGCTAGGTGTAAAATTGGGGAGTTGTATTTAATGCTCATCGACGGATGTGTTGTGCACTGTTGTGGTTTTAGTGCTTGTGTCCGTGTCTACACTAATTTCTACACTATTGTCCATTATTGGCTTATTGGATAATCCTAGCTTACGTCTCCTGTATTTGATTGCTCGACCGTAAATTGAGTCAAATGGGAATGAATGAAGCCATTTATATTTTTGACGTTGGTTCTGACTGCAATTTGATTTAATTGTTGCAGCCGGGCATCATCCTCCGTTTTTCATTTTGATCTATTGTCTTCAACCTCCTGATCCACTTTTCTGTGTCTCGTGTCCGTTCTCTTTTCGTTTGCAACAATTGAGTGTTGGTGTCGCGTGTGTTGACCCAGCCCATGGACTGACTAAGCTTTGTATGTACAGTGTTGGCACTGTATCGCATTAGGATCCTCAACTTCTGGCCCTTTGCAGTTAGGGGTATGGCATTCTTCTGCGTGCACTTTTTCGTACGGTTTCAGACATTTGTTACACGAGTATTATATCGAAATCTTTGAATGCCTTTTCTGATAGTGGTCCTTAAGTTTGCTTAGTGAGTTGAACGCCAACCCTGTGCATATTTGACAACTGTAATTTGGTGCAGAGAACTCAACTACCACCAGTTCAGACTCTGACAACGCCAAAATGTTATCCCTGTCCACGATAGCTCCTCTGAGTCCCCTTTGGTTGGTGGTCCCCTCAGGTTTCCCGCGGCCATCACTCTTGGGCAATGATGGTACGGACCACGTTACTCCGGCGCCTGATCCTTCCGTATGCGGTTCAATTTGTTTACTGCTCATTTTGAGTTTTTGGAGTATGTTTTGGGGCCCCCGCTTCGCTAAGAGAGTCATAGTTACTCCCGTAGTTTACCCGCGCTTGATTGAATTTCTTCACTTTGACATTCAGAGCACTGGGCAGAAATCACATTGAGTCAACACCAGGTTACGGCCATCGCAATGCTTTGTTTTAATTAGACAGTCGGATTCCCCTAGTCCGTACCAGTTCTCAGTTGGCTGTTAGCCGCCGGACAAAGCCACGGTAATACCGCGGCGCTAGCTGAGGCAGTCCACGGGAAGGCATAATTTCGGTCCGTGCTTGGTGTGACCCTCGCTCAGCCCGCCGCCGCAACCAAGCCCGCTTCGTACTCCAGCCCGACCGGCCCAGCCCTTAGAGCCAATCCTTTTCCCGAAGTTACGGATCCAATTTGCCAACTTCTCTTATGTACATTGTTCTATCGACTACAGGCTGTTCACCTTGGAGACCTGCTGCGAATATGGGTACGGACCGGCACGAAAATAAAACTGCCTCCCTAGGATTTTTATGGGACGACATGGGCACACCTGACACCGCAAGAGCCGCGGTGCTTCCCGGGAACAACGTCCCTATCTCCGGGCAAGCCGATTCCAGGGAATCCGTTCCTTACAAAGAAAAGAGAACTCTTCCCGGGACCCCCGCCAACGTCTCCGAGTTCTTTTGCGTTACAGCACAGGAGCCTTGCGGTCCGATCTCCGTGTTAAGGTTCGGGGATATTAACCCGATTCCCTTTCGATAGCAGACGGCCTAAGAAAGTTTTTCCCTTTTTCGAACATTGCCACCGTTTCGGAACGGAATTCTCCTATCTCGCAGGACCGACTGACAAATGTTCAACTGCTGTTCACATGGAACCCTTCTCCACTTCAGTCTTCAAAGTACTCGTTTGAATATTTGCTACAACCACCAAGATATGCACCCGCGGCGGCTCCACCCAGGATCGCTCCTGAGGCTTTGACGCTCACCGCAGCGGCACTCCTACTCGTCGCAGCATGGCACCAGGGGTGCTCGTATTGCTTTTTACCACATCCTGAAAGACGTTGAATGAAAACTTCCCACGGACAATATATTGCATGCAAGGCTACATCATCCGGGTGATGTTTTTGTACCACATGTGGAAAGAAGTCGAACATAAACTTCCAATGTGTTGACCAATTTTTTTCTCTGATCCAGATAATATTTTGTATGCAATGCTATATCATCCGGGCAATGCTTTTTTACCACATCCGGAAAACAAATCGAATGTAAACTTCTAATATGCGGACCAATGTTGTATCTGATCCAGACAATACCTTGCATGCAATGAAAGTCTATATCATCCAGGCGATGGTTTTTTAACACATGTGGAAAGAAGTCGAAGATAAACTTCCCATGTGCAGACCAATTTTTTATCTGATCCGGACAATATTTTGCATGCAATGCTACATCATCCGGGTGATGCTTTTTTACCACATCCTGAAAGATGTACAATGAAAATGTCCCATGTGCGGACCAATTTTTCCAGGATCTATCTGTAATACTGAGCTCATCGTCTTTCACACCTCTCTGCAGCCGACAAAGCGAGAATCTCTCTGAAACGGAAGTTTTTTCTACCCCCATTTCAGCTAAAGTTGGCAATAATGCCTGGGGGAAAAGCACTAGCGTTAAGTAGCGGAGGAAAAACAGTTCTAATACACCGAAAATGTTCCTGCTCTATTTTTCGCGTGGGGCGGGGGGTAGTTGTATTTGAGTTTGATGCATGACACTTAAAGTAGCTGACCTATTTGTAATATTCCATTTTCTGTACCATATGTCTGACAAGATTAGGACAAGATTTTGCATACAAGCCTCCATTGCCCATGTGATGCTTTTAACTATATCTGGAGAAGATTTTGCATGTAAACTTCCATCATCTGGATCATTTTTTAAATCTGATCCACACACAATTTTGCATGCAAGGATACATCATTGAAGCAATGCTTTGAACCACATCTGGAAAAGAAATCGAATGTAAACTTCCTATGTGCGGACCAATTTTTTTATTCGATCCGGACAATATTTTGCATGCAAGGCTATATCATCCGGGCGATGCTTTTTCACCATGTTTGGAAAGAAATCGAATGTAATTTTCCAATGTGCGGACCAATATTTTTACCTGATCCGGACATGATTTTGTATGCAAGGCTATATCATCCGGGCGATGCTCTTTTACCACATCCGGAAAGAAATTGAATGTAATTTTCCAATGTGCGGACCAATTTTTTTTATCTGATCCGGACAAGATTTTGCATGAAAGGCTATATCATCCGGGCGATGCTTTTTTTATCACAGCTGGAAAGAAGTCGAACATAAAATTCCAATGCGTGGACACATTTTTGTAACTGATCCGGACAATATTTTGTATGCAAGTCTACATCATCTGGGCGATGCTTTTTTACCACATCCAGAAAAAAAATTGAACGTAAACTTCCAATGTGCAGACCAATTTTTGTTATCTGATTTGGACAATATTTTGCATGCAAGGCTGTGTCATCCTGGTGATGCTTTTAACCACATCCGGAAAAGAAATCACATATAAACTTCCATCATTCGGAGAATATGTGATTAGGGATGAAACAATACACCTGTGCCGCGTATCGATACTATTGACGATACACAGCCTACGATACGATACATTATCGATTCTCAGTTTAAAGAATAAGAAGGCAAACGACAAATAAATATTCATGACTGATGAAGATTAAAGTAACTTATATAGGGTAAATATCGTTTTGTATCGATTCTTCACCTCTTGTATCGATACGTGAATAGATATGGCAAAAGTATCGATGCATCGATATATCGATGAATCGTTTCACCCCTATATGTGATACACTAGGATCTATCTATAATACTGAGCTCAGCCTGGAACACATTTCCCATTCTAGCCAAAACTAATAACAGGTTGTGACTTAAGGTAACAAGGGGCCAGCGCACAAAAATCATCCTGTGGTTTTCAAACAAAAAAAAAATAAAAAAAAAATAAATAAAATAAAATAAGTCCAAGTTCCACTCTTTTCGGTCTGACTCTTTGTCATAGCCAAGTGAA
Organism: Margaritifera margaritifera; assembly: GCA_029931535.1. Classification (NCBI taxonomy): domain Eukaryota; kingdom Metazoa; phylum Mollusca; class Bivalvia; order Unionida; family Margaritiferidae; genus Margaritifera; species Margaritifera margaritifera. Next base: position 274,112 of record JAQPZY010001572.1, on the reverse strand, counting down.
GTACATCGTCTTTCACACCTCTCAGCTGCGGACAAAGCGAGAATCTCTCTGAAACGGAAGTTTTTTCTACCCCCATTTCTGGCTAAAGTTGGCAATAATGCCTGGGGGAAAAGCACTGTCGTAAGTAGCGGAGGAAAAACAGTTCTAATACACCGAAAATGTTCCTGCTCCATTTTTCGCGTGGGGCGGGGGGTGGTTGTATTTGAGTTTGATGCATGACACTTAAAGTAGCTGACCTATTTGTAATATTCCATTTTCTGTACCATATGTCTGACAAGATTAGGACAAGATTTTGCATACAAGCCTCCATTGCCCATGTGATGCTTTTAACTATATCTGGAGAAGATTTTGCATGTAAACTTCCATCATCTGGATCATTTTTTAAATCTGATCCACACACAATTTTGCATGCAAGGATACATCATTGAAGCAATGCTTTGAACCACATCTGGAAAAGAAATCGAATGTAAACTTCCTATGTGCGGACCAATTTTTTTTATTCGATCCGGACAATATTTTGCATGCAAGGCTATATCATCCGGGCGATGCTTTTTCACCATGTTTGGAAAGAAATCGAATGTAATTTTCCAATGTGTGGACCAATATTTTTACCTGATCCGGACAAGATTTTGCATGCAAGGCTATATCATCCGGGCGATGCTCTTTTACCACATCCGGAAAGAAATTGAATGTAATTTTCCAATGTGCGGACCAATTTTTTTATCTGATCCGGACAAGATTTTGCATAATGCCTGGGGGAAAGGCACTGTCGTAAGTAGCGGAGGAAAAACAGTTCTAATACACCGAAAATGTTCCTGCTCCATTTTTCGCGGGGGGTGGGGTGGCGGGTGGGGGGGGGGGTAGTTGTATTTGTATTTGATGCATGACACTTAAAGTAGCTGACCTATTTGTAATATTCCATTTTCTGTACCATATGTCTGACAAGATTAGGACAAGATTTTGCATACAAGCCTCCATTGCCCATGTGATGCTTTTAACTATATCTGGAGAAGATTTTGCATGTAAACTTCCATCATCTGGACCATTTTATTTATCTGATCCACACAAAATTTTGCATGCAAGGATATATCACTGAAGCAATGCTTTGAACCACATCTGGAAAAGAAATCGAATGTAAACTTGATATGTGCGGACCAATTTTTTGTACCTGATAAGGACAAGATTTTGCATGCAAGGTTATATCATCCGGGCGATGCTTTTTTTACCACATCTGGAAAGAAGTCGAGCATAAACTTCCAATGTGTGGACACATTTTTTATATGATCCTTACAATATTTTGCATGCATGTCTACATCATCCGGGCGATGCTTTTTTTTTACCACATCCAGAAAAGAAATTGAACGTAAACTTCCAATATGCGGACCAATTTTTTTTATCTGATCCGGACAAGATTTTGCATGCAAAGCTACATCATCCGGGCGATGCTTTTTTACCACATCCGGAAAGATGTCGAATGAAAACTTCCCATGTGTGTACCAATTGTTTTATATGATCTGGACAATATTTTTCATGGAAGGTTTTATCATCCAGGCGATGCTTTTTTAACACATGTGGAAAGAAGTCGAAGATAAACTTCCCATGTGCGGACCAATTTTTTTATCTGATCTGGAGAATGTTTTGCATGCAAGGTTATATCATCCGGGCGATGCTTTTTTACCACATCTGGAAAGAAGTCAAACATAAACTTCCAATGTGCGGACCAATTTTTTTTATCTGATCCGGACAAAATATTGTATGCAAGGCTATATCATCCGGGCGATGATTTTTTTTATTAATATGTCAAAAATGTCAATGTGAGCAAATTTTGTCTCATAGATAGAGGATGTGAGATATGAAGTGGTGTGTGTGTGTGTGTGTGTGTGTGTGTGTGTGTGTGTGTGTGTGTGTGTGTGTGTGTTTAAGCGAACATGTGAGCTTCTCGAACCCTTAAAGGACATTAATTCATTTAATTTCTAATTCGAATATATAGCCACAAGGTTTTGTGCTACTAAAAATGTTAATGTTTACTGGCGGGTTGGTGTGTCATAGCAAACATAAACATGGAAAAATAGCTTACAGCGCTTTCACTGGCACCCCTACACCTGCTTGCACACCTACACACAAATTGACAAAGAGTGTGTGTGTGTGTGTGTGCGCGCGCGTGTGACACCACCAGTTTTGGAGATTGTTCTTTTTCTATAAACATCAGCTTAAAAAGATAAAGTAAATTGCAAGATATAAATATGTATCTATGTATGTTTACTAATTTTAATATTTTTACACATACAGAAAGACATACAGAAGGAAAGAACAAGGAAGGAAACATTGTGTTTAAGCTAGTGAGATATAAAATAAGGGGACCAATAAATGAATAGAATAGTTTCTGTTATATACGCTTTATAAACAATGATAATCAGATAGACAAGAAGGGGACCGTGTAATGTCCAGAATATTCCTGTAATATATGCAATATTATCAATGACAAAGCAAGAATTGAATATTTTCACCTCAAAATGGACATTTAAATTATAGTTTCGTCTGTCTGGCGGATTATATATATACACACAAGTTTCCATTTGATTTAGCCTATGTTTTGACATCCTCTACGCCTGTTTGGCACACTTGTGACTAATACGAATTCACAAATGACGAATCTTCCTTAATAAAGAAAAAACTATTATAATAACATTTATCCAGTGAGTATCTGTATGGAATACAAGATAACATGATGAAATGAGTATATGTGTGGCCTATATCATGGTGTAATGAGTATCTGTATGGCATATAGCATGATGTGATGAGCATCTGTATGGCATATAGCATGATGTAATAAGTATCTACATGGCATGTAGCATGATGTGATGAGCATCTGTATCTCATATATCATGGTGTAATGAGCATCTATATGGCATATAGCATGATGTATTTAGTATCTGTATGGCATATACGATTCCATGATATAATGTGTATCTGTATGTCATATATCATGATGTCATGAGTATTTGTCTGGCATATAGCATGATGTAATGAGTATCTGAATGTCATATATCATGATGTCATGAGTATCTGTATGGCATATATCATGATGTAATGAGTATCTGTATGGCATATAATATATGATGTAATGAGTATCTGTATGGCATATAATATATGATGTAATGAGTATCTGTATGGCATATATCATGATGTGATGAGCATCTGTATGGAATATAATATATAATGTAATGAGTATCTGTATGGAATATATTATGATGTAATGAGAATCTGCATGGCATATAGCATGATGTGATGTGTATCTGTATGGCATATACGATTCCATGATGTAATGTGTATCTGTATGTCATATATCATGATGTAATGAGTATCTGTATGGCATATATCATGATGTGATGAGTATCTGTGTGGCATATGTCCTGATGTATTGAGCATATGCATAGCACATACAATATCATGATGTAGTAAACAATACATGCTTAGTTCCTTTCGAGTGCAATCTCTCTGTTAAAATGCATATTTCGACACCATGTTCTATTTTGGTGATGAAACCATTTGTATTCTAAAGATGAATTAATTTTAAATTAATTCTTTAATGCTAAGTTTATGTTAACCCCTCTGAATAATTCGCAGCAAGATTTTGGAAACTTATCATGTAGACTAATGTTTACTCAGTCTCCAAAGCAACTAAACCCTAGGAGCACAAATATAATGCTTATATTTGTGTACCATTCAGTATTAGGAACGGGGAATGGGGGAGGGGATCTCATTTTTGAAACAAAACAAATAAAACCAAAACAATGGGGTGAGGGTGGGAATATGTCTACTAGATGTTTTAGGCCCCTAGCCTATTGCAGACGAGTTTTGACACCCTATTACAAACAAACACTTTGATTTTGAATACCCTGTGACAGTAAGGTATGAACTAAGCCGACAAAAACTCCTAGGAATATTAATAGGAAAATTATTGTTGTCACCATATACTCCTCATTACAGGCAGACAATTTGATTTTGAACATTCTGTGGCAGTAAGGTATGAGCTAAACCAACAAGAAATCCCGGGAATATTAATAGGGGAATTAATGTTGTCACCATAAGCTGGAGCTAAATGTATGCATAAATCTCTTGTCCCCTTTTATATCATCTCTCTCTTATTTCTGGTTTCAATTTACCACGTGTAAAAACGTTCTACCATTAATTTTTACCCGTGCCAAACATATAACCCTTATACATATTTTTTGTTGTGAAATGTAAACCCGTTTCAAACAAATCTTTAACCCCAATTCCAGACTGTCGGAACATACGCTCTACCACTTGCATAGTCAATGACACCTCCCCCCCCCCCCAAATTAGGAAGCCAAATGCCTAAAATGCACCACAAGAGGGGAGTAGATGCGGTGGGGGTGGATGTGGTGATTATAACTACGTTATCCATTAACACTTCTATAGTTTGTATCTTGAATAAATGAAAAAATCGAAATTCCCTTGCAAATAAATATGAAGAAAGAAGAGCAAGAAAAATTAATATAAAGAATCCCCTGTCTCTCAATCCTCGATATACTGAACTCACGGCAAAACATTAACGTATCTTACGACAACGACGACGATGATGATGATGATGATGATGATGATGATGATGATGATGATGATGAATGCATGTATTGCTCAAACCGTGTAACGAATGCTCTTTAGAGTTATTTTAACGATGAATTTCAACCCAAACTTAATCTAATGAAAGCATAAAAGGATTACATTTGTTAAACAAATCCGACGCCAACATTTTACTATGTAACAAAAAATGTACCTTCTTGACCCGCTCCACAAGAACTAGGCGAGTAATACCCGGTATTCTATTTTTAGCAGCATGCGTGATTTAATACCGCGAAGTTCAAGTGCTTTACGCCAAACTACAGAGTTCCGTTACTAATAAGGAGGAGAGGTAGTCAAGATGGGTGCAGTTTATTGAAATCTGTAGTTTCTGTCAATGTCCGCTTACTGTTCTTGCTGTCTTGAAAATATGATATCCTATATGCATGCAACGTTCAATTTAAAGGATATTTCAGTTATAATTACGAGTTAGTTAGTCAATTTGCACCTGTTTACGATTTAGACACATAACTGCAGGTCAAGAGTATTATTGTTGGTTGGAATGTAAGCTTGGTAAAAATTCTCTCTTGGTACCAATTATGTCCATATATGGACATAAAATCAGAAACCAATGCATACTTGATATGTATTGTAATTTAAAGTTTGGAATGTAGCTATTCTTTTTTTCAATTTCACGAAACGGTTTTCAATTAGCAGCTATGAGAGAGAGAGAGAGAGAGAGAGAGAGAGAGAGAGAGAGAGAGAGAGAGAGAGAGAGAGAGAGAGCATACTAGTATGAATTAGTCTAATATGTTTTTGTCCCTTACCAGACATTTTTATTGTGTACAATATAAACATGAATATTTTAAAACAGTTCTTGAATCTTTAATCTATTCCTTGCTGAGTGTCAATTTAATCTACTTATATTTTTTTCTGACACAAGTGTTTAATTTCTTAAGGATTTTGAGCAATTTGAATGCATGGTGTGATTTGTGTTCCATGTCTTTGCAGAGAGATAGATTTGAGTAGGGGTGGTTAAGTGAGTGGTAGAGACTCCACAGAAAACAGACTGCATTTCCCGTGAAGTAATGTGTAGATCGTTTACATCTATCTTTGGAATATTATCATTACAAAGTTAGTAAAATACCATTTACATCTCTAAAATACAGTATGTCTGATATTATCTAGCTAGCGGGCTTGCAAAATATAATGTTAGATTTTGTTAAATAGCACTAGATCCAGCGGTCGTTATAACAATACACCAAGTGCATGACCGGAGATAGTTGGTGTCACTTAAACTACAGTGCTACTTGAAACTGCACAGGAGCTATGAATGCACACAATGTAAAGTTTGTAGAAAAGGGTACCAATGGACTAAGCAGAGTAAATTGGATTCGTATTTAGTCCACATTTGTCTCATTTGAGAACCTAATTGGGTGTTGCTCATTTAATTCAAAAATGCATAGATATGAATAGTGGATGGGTACTTTTTTTAATATCATGTTATTATAGATACCTTTGGTGTCAAAGTATGAATAGATCTAAGTTATGATGACCTACCCCAATTTGCACCGCAAGCAAAATTCCCGTATTAAATTTTGTATCTGTACATTTGTAACCAAACTAGGAAGTCTTGAACGCTGTAGGCTGAACTTTTGTAGCACAGCAAAAGTCGTCTACGCAGATCGGTCAGATGGGTTTGGACAGATATAAATATTTTCTCCAGATGTATTTATTTTTATTTGTTTATGTACAATTTCTAATCCAAATATAATAGTATTGACACATAATCACTGTATGCAAATGATAATATACAGTATAGATATGTTTTGATTGATATTGTACATGATACGAATCCTGACCTGCTTTGTATCGGGGTACTGAACAAACCGTGACTTCCTTATCTAAACGTGATCGGACCACTTTCAGCGTGTCATAAGGATAAACACTGTGCAAGTTTAGCAACGTTAAAGTCTGTCGACCCTTGTCACTCCGAGTACAGGATGAGGAAAGAAGGAACGAGAAATACACTTTAAAAAGGAGGGAAAAAGTGACAATATAAAAAATACATAGATACACTTTGGTACTACTAAGCCAAATGCTTTTTAATGATGCATTGGAGAGAAAGTAAGGTTGATTTTTAAATGCACATTAACAACCTTACTGACTATACCATGCCAAAGAAATGTTTGAAAATATGAGTAAATTATATAACGGTAAATCGTCATAGGGAGAAGTCTACAATTTTCAGCTATTCTGTTTATAGCAAAGGTCATCATACATACATGCAATCATACATACATGCATATATACACGAATACATGCATCAATCTATGAATGCGTGCATGCATACGTACATGCATCCATGAATGCATGCATGCATATATACATCCATGCATGCATGCATATTCATACATACATCCATAAAAACATACATGATTGTATGTATACATGCATCCATTGATGAATGCATGGATGCATAAATACATACATATGGATGGATGTATCCATACATACATGCATAAATCCATGCTTGCATACATCCATCCATCCATTCATACATACATGCATACATACATACATACTCCATGCATGCATACATGCATGCATACATCCATCCATAAATCCATGTTTGTATACATTAATCCATCCATCTATCCATTCATACATACATCCATGCATATATACATGTACATACATGAATGCATGCATCCATCCATGCATGCATACATCTATCCATGCATACATCCATTCATACATGCATGCATCCATTCATCCATAAATCCATGTTTGTATACATCCATCCATCCAATCATACATACATACATCCATGCATATATACATGTACATACATGCATGCATCCATTCATCCATGTGTGCATACATACATGCATACATCCATGCATATGCTGATAGATAAAGAAAGATAGCTAGATCAAAGGTGGATAGAGAGATGAACAAAAAACTAGGTACATAATTAGAAGTTATAATTGATTCATCCAGGTTACTTTTTGATTCCTTACTAAATGAGAGGCTGCTTAGTGTGGTGAGGTACACTTCACGCTAGCAGACACCAGAACTATGGCGTCAGAAGTTTTAAGCTTCAAAATTAGTCAAAATCTTATACTCTTTATATCCACCATTTAGCCAATATCATGTATACAAGGAGATTAGATTTACCTTGACACCTTAATGTGTCATACCTTTGCCACACAAGTAGATGTATTAACTTTAATCATATATAGCATGAACCAACAATGTTGCCACATTAAAATTCCAAAAGTCTGTGTAGGCCATGCATTCTATCTGACTACATACCTTTTAAACCAATGGTATATATATATATATATATATATATATGCTATATATGCTGTTAGTATGATGTATTTTAGAATTTATTTCTTCTTTACTTTTGCATATTTCTCTTTCTTCCTTTTCTTTTACTACTAAGTATTCAGAGAAATGTAAACCATTCATAGTTCCAGAACCATTCCACAACAACACAAGGCAAAAAAAATAAAAAAATATGTGTGTTTTCTCTTGCACTGGATTTAAAATACATATATAAATCAAATAATATTTCAAGCACTTCAAAGTACTGGGCAAAACTGGCTCAATTAGATGCACAAATAAATTTCGGCAATGTGATTTTTTATTTAATTTTTTTTTTTTTTTTACCACGTGGGAAAAAGTGCTAGGGTTCGCAATGAGAAACAAGACGGTCAGCTGACCGGAAACACACATATTTTTGTTGTTGCCTAATAGTATTTAAAATATTTACAAGAGAGCAATGTATTTCAAATTTTAATACTGTTTTAGTAAAATGCGAATGGAGTGCAGCTGTACATTCTCTAATTAGAGCATATTGTTTTGGGAATGTAAATTGCAGAGACATGGAGTGAAGATTAACAAGAATCCCTCGAAGGGACTGATGCTCTACTGCCAGAAAAGAATTTAAAGGAATTCAAGATCAGACCATTTCTTCTTTTTAAGCTGCTTAGTGTTGAAACCATGTCTGATATTCTTGAACAACAAGATTATGAAACTACCAACTGTGGCAGCCGTATTGGGTGTAAGATCAGTACCCTTGTCATTTAGGACACACTAGACACAAGTATCAGCCTTTGGTGAAAACCACATGATGATATGATTATTGATTCAGGAGAATTATTGATAAGATTTTCAGAATGTTCATTGTGGCAGCCATATTTGAAGTCAGATCGGTACCATTTTCATTCAGGGCCAACTAGGTATAATAATTAGTTTAATGGTGAAACCCCGGCCTTGTCGATATGACTTCCAATGTCGATATGATGGCACTACTTTTATTTATGACCAACTAGACATCATAAGAAGTGTTTTAGAGAAAACCCCATGTTGATATGACAATCCATTCAGGAAGAGTAGCAATAACAAGATTTTCAAGATGGCTGCTGTGTTGGCCATATTAGATGTCTGAGCAGCACCATTTTCATTAGGACCAACTAGACCATGGGATGACTGTGATTAGTTTAAAATGCTTCAAAAGGAACATATATCTCCAGCAATATAACGCACCATCATTTAGTTCTCAGTCAGTTTGTCAAGACGAATATCAGTATATTACAACTTGTACAAATGAAAGTAAGATACAGAATTTTTCTGCCTTTTTGATTAGCATGGATCACACGAGTTTGAACCAAATTAATTCCACTGGTCATTATATAATTAAAGTATAGTTATTGGAAGCGTGGCGACTAGAAATAGACAAATTCGAGTTAGAGTATTTTTTAATATTGGGCAAATTCAATTTCATGTATATCTGTTTAAAGAGTGTACATAAAGGTATAAATATAATGAAAGCACATAATATAACATGATCGGCCCCTCTGTGTTGACATTATGAAGAGGAGGCTGTATTTTATTGATTGTTGATTTAACATACAAATCAATAGCTGTTACTGGAAGCCTAAGAAGGTTTTGTGTCTCTCAAACATATCAAAACCTAATTATTTTATTTGTCACAAGAAAATGAAACTTGATCTGCCTTTATACTGAAGGATTTTGTGTGCTTTCCCATAGAAAGATCAGCCCTCGCATCTAGACAGATAGAACTATCAGCCATAGGATCTGTAACTGATTATTTCTAAAACCTTGTATGAGAAATGATCTTAAATAATCCCTAGCAAAGAATTGCATAACAGAACATAAAGAGCCTAATTAAGTTGGTAAAGTCTGTCCTTCAATTTTAATTATTTCTAGATTTTCTAATAACACTTCTATATAAATTTGTGATTTGGAAACAAAGGCACCCTAAAATCTGTCCTTGAATTTTAACCGCTTCTATTTGTTCTAATAACACTTCAATATAAATGTGTGATTTGGAAAGAAAGACACCCAAGAATAAAGATAATTCACACAATATCCAAAGTCAAGAATAATGATCAAGTGATTAGAGACATGGACACGGTTCTCAATAGATTTCAAAACTGAAGAGTCATTTGACCCTTGACACCAAAAGATCAAGAGTCAAGATAAAAATCGCAAGAGTCGTTTGTTTTTGAGTCATGATCTCATAGCTGGGATTGTTTGTTATTCGTTGATCAAACTGATGCTTAAGATTTCTTATAACTTTAGGAGATTTATTCTCCTTCTAAGAATTGTTACTAACTTTCTGTTTCTTTGGAGTCTGAGGGTCAGAATGATCATCACTGGCAGGTCGTTTCCGAGACTGAGACAGGAAATAAAATATACTTCTTTGAGCCATTGTGATTACGGTAATTAATACAAGCCAGTGTATGACAATTCAATGAAGAAGGATGAGATGCATATCTCGTAGAACACTGCAAAGATTCCAAGAGCATTTTTAGTTTCATTCACAAGATCACTACCACTGGTTACCACTGATGACATTAACTGTGATTATTAAATTTCACACTTTTAACAGGCTCTCAATAGTTTTCAGGTCCAGAGTTTCACTTGAATCATTTTATTTTGCGAAGAATAGAGAATGTCTTCTCTGTACCAGTATTAAAATGTGACCCTGACAAAAGAACCACACTCAGCCTGCAAGAAAGTTCAAACTTCAATTTTTCTGTGGCTGGGTTTTAAGGTTGCTGACTGCTCTCCAATACTCATCCAAGCTGAGTTCATCCTGAGAAGAAAGTTTTTCAGTTGGACATGAGATGTATTCCCGAGTTTCATATTTCTTAGCCATTTTTAAAAAAAAAAGTTTAGAATCGAGAGAAAGTGTATGTTTCGGCATTTTGTAATGAATTAAACTTAAACATATATACAATGCCCTTAAATATTCCTCCAAAACAATCTTTTTTGCAATGCAAGAACAATTAAACAATGCAAAAAATCAAAATAACTACTCAAGAGTTTCCGCTGAAATCATTTTTGGTCGGTCTCTCCTTTTTATCTCACCTCTGCCAAAGGTCAGCTGATTTGTATTAAAAGACTTGAAAGCCATCATAGACCACCTTTGATCCCTTTATTACTTATAACAATCATAAAACATAACGCATCTTGCCTTAAACTGCAGATTATAACAGTGAGGTAATCAATTAACAGTTTGCTGTGTATACATGTTAGTCTTCTTAATCTGATTACCGGTATAACATTTCCGGTCCCCAAGTAGACTGGTTCCCACTGGTTTCTGTACAATAGGGATAGAAAGCACAAATATACAGAACCTTTTCTCTTTAAAAAACATAATATTAATAATAATAATCTTTTATTTTTCAAAATCGATAGATTTCAACTATAAACCGGTATGTGCAGTAGACGGCTTTAAAGTGATATTTTTTCCTACCGATGGGGAATCACATTTATGTTGATGTTGATGGGCACTCAAACAAACACTCATATTTGATTCAAAAGTTAATCCATCAAGTTATAACTGATTCTCTCTTCCTCTATCATAAATGTCAAAGATAATCCCAAAACAATCTATCCTTGATTCAGTTATGCCCACATAAGCGTGACATCATATTGATTTGCAGGTGTAAACAGGAGTCTAGCTAATGTCGATCACTGCACATACACTCAATTTGTTATGGACAGCGCGCGCTCAGTTGGAAATTAGGTGACCAGAAAAAAAGTAACAGGAAAAAAAGTAACAATTTTGCCTCGGAAAAAAAGTCACAGGAAATAAAGTAACAGTTTTAATAATATTTTATTTTGCATGTACTTAAATCATGAATGAGATGTCATAATGAAAACATGATATAATAACATGCTTTTATCACTTGATTTTAGTGTATGTGCTCAAGTCTAATATTCCAACCAACACCTAGAAGGAATTTCTGTATGATTTTGCGGCCGTGAAATAGATCTTAGCACAAGTTTTTCAGATGCATTTGGAGTTGAACATAGCTTTTTTTGTGCGCTTACGTGGCAGATTACCAACAGCATTCTGTCGTATCACTGTGACAACAGCAGCTTGTTCTTTCTGTAATCCTTCAATAAGTCGCCAAATAGATGGATGTTTGTAGCCAATAAGATTAAAGGACACGTTGTTCCACCCTTCACATATGTTGCTTGTGTGTAGTTGGTCGCTGATTGTAGCTTCATGCACATTCCATATGCTCGGTGGACACATTGGCTGGATGCGGCGTAGTCTTATACCAGGCATGTCATCTGCATTTGGGATATGCCGATAGGAGCCACTGACATATGTTCGATCAAAGTACATCAGCAATTCCTCAGCCTGAGGAACGTCTTCAGGAATGACAGATTTCAAATACTCCATGCCGTCCTCAACTTGGTCAAGTGGAAGGAATGCCCGTCCGTCAATCATGGCACAGATCAAATGAAAGTTCTCGTTTTCTTTGTAGGCAGGTAACAACCACAGTTCTTGAATTTTGCACCAGGTTGCTTGTGTGAGGTGGTAAAAACAAACTCCCAAAGTTTGACTCTGGCATTTTACAATTGTTTAAAAACAAGAATCTCTCGAAATTCCAGGAATTCAAATTAAGACCATTTTTCATTTTAACTGCTGAGTGTTCAAATCACCTCTGTTATTCTTCAGAAATAACAAGATTTACAAATTAGCTGCTGTGGATGTCAGATTGGCACCATTTTCATTTAGGACCAACAAGACATCATAAAAAGTCTTTTGGTGGAAACCCCAAGTTAATATGACTTTCCGTTTTGGAGAAGTAACAATAACAAGATTTTCAAGATGACTCTCATAGTGGCCATATTGGATAACAGATTGGTACCATTTCCATTTTCTAAGGACCAACTAGACATCATAAGAAGTTTTTTTGGTGAAAGCATGATATCGATATGCCCAGCTATTTAGAAGAAGTAGCCATAACAAGATTTTCAAGATGGCCATTGTGATGGCCATATTGGAAATCAGATCGGCACCATTTTCATTTACAACTAACTAGACATCATAAGAAGCCTTTCAGAGAAAACTCCATGCTGATAACACCATTCATTCAGGAGTAGTGATAACAAGATTTTCAAAATTGCCACTGTAGTGGCCATGTTTGAGCAGCACCAGTTTTGCTTAGAATCAACCACACATCAGCAGGAATAATTTAGTAAAAACCCCATGATGATATGACCATTCATTCAGGAGACATAGCAATAACAAGATTTTCAAAGATGGCCACTGTGGTGCTCATGTTGGATTTTGTTTATTTTTGTGGGTTTTAATGGCACTTTTAACACATTGGCTATATCATTCCGAGGAAATGAGAGCTAAGTGCCTTTCCCAATGACAAGCCGAGGCAGCTGACCCAGGCTGGCCTGGGCAGGTATCAAATACGTGACCCTTGGATTATGAGTCCAACACTCTACCAAATGGGCTGTTGCGGCTCTCTGTGCAAATGGCACCCTTTTTATTTAGGACCAACCAGACAGCATAAGAAGTCTTCTGGTGAAAACCCCATGGCAATATTAATTTTCACTCAGAAAGATCAATGATGACAAGATTTTCAAGTTGGCCACTATGACGGCCATACTGGACATCAGATTTGCACCATTTTTATTTAGGACCAACTAGACATCATAAGAAGTCTTCTGGTAAAAGTTCCATATTAAATATCACTTTTCATTCAAGAGTAGTAGCGATTAAAAGTTTCAAAATGACTGCTGTAGTGGCCATATTGGCTGTCAGATCAGCACCATTTTCATTTAGGATGAACTAGATATCATAACAAGTCTTTTAGTGAAAACCCCATCCATTCAGGAGGTGTAATGATAACAAGATTTTCAAGATGGCTGCTGTAATGGCAATACTAGATGTCTGAGAAAAACAATTTTCATTTAGGATCAACTAGACCATGGGATGAATGTGTGTGTAAAGTTTCACAGCAATCCCCCAAGTAGTTTAGGAGGAGTAGTGATAACAAATTTGTGCTAACGGATGGACAGACAACAGACAACAGACCATGCCATAAGCTCTTATCATCAATGACCAGTAGAGCTATAAAAAAGACAACAGTGCTTTATCTAGGAACAGACTGGTAGACAAGAAAGATCATACAACAGAGAGTTGGAAAACTTCAACAATCCGTAAGATATTAAAATAGCACCTTGTAAGGTAGAGTCAAGTGAGCCAGAACTCTCTATTATCTAACTACTAAGTTATCACATGGAAACTGAAATAGACAGATAGTAGAACAGATGAACAGACAGACAGCTAATGACCTGATATGAACCATTTTATGACAGTGGTATAACAAAAACTTTTACAATATAATATACTAGACCCTGTATATACTAGACCCTGTGGATACTAGACCCTATATATACTAGACCCTGTATATACTACACCCTATATATACTAGACCCTGTGGATACTAGACCCTAGATATACTAGACCCTATATATACTAGACCCCATATACCCCGTATATACTAGACCCTGTGGATACTAGACCCTGTATATACTAGACCCTGTATATACTAGACCCTAGATATACTAGACCCTGTGGATACTAGATCCCGTATATACTAGACCCTGCATATACTAGACCCTGTATATACTAGACCCTGTATATACTAGACCCTATATATACTAGACCCCATATACCCCGTATATACTAGACCCTGTGGATACTAGACCCTGTATATACTAGACCCTGTATACACTAGGCCCTAGATATACTAGACCCTGTATACCGTGTATACACTAGACCCTGTGGATGCTAGATCCCGTATATACTAGACCCTGTATATACTAGACCCTGTATATACTAGGCCCTAGATATACTAGACCCTGTATATACTAGACCCTAGATATACTGGACCCTGTATATACTAGGCCTTGGATACTAGACACTGTATATACTCCACCCTAGATATACTAGACCGTGTATATACTAAACCCTCTATATAAAAGACTTTAGATATACTGGACCCAGGATACTAGACCCTGTATATACTAGATGCTGTATATACTGGACCCTGGATACTAGACATTGTATATATACTAGGCCCTGTATATAGTAGCCCCTAGATATACTTGACACTGTATATACTAAACCCTCTATATAACAGACCCTAGATATACTGGACCCTGGATACTAGACACTGTATATATATATATATATATATATATATATATATATATATATATATATATATATATATATATATATATATATATATACTAGGCCCTGTATATACTAGAAGCTGTATATATTAGATCCTGTATATACTATATGCTGTATATACTAGACCATGTATATAATAGACCTTAGATATACTAGATGCTGTATATACTAGACCCTGTATATATACTGGACCCTGGATATTGCACACTGTATATATTGTAATACCTTTATGGTATTACAAGTGGATTTTTCCATATTTATTCCATTAATTATTCATTCACCGTGTCAAGATTGTTTCATGTTAAACGCTGGAGTGCGAAATAATGCTTCATCTACAAGACTGTAGCATTGATTACTCACTTTTATTCATCACTGATAATGTCTACCATGTGTGAATTACTTTTCTCCATTCCTCTGGAACATATGCCCCACCCAACCCACCGTTGCTTAAATTGCCATCTATATTTTCTATTGATGTGTATTCCATGTTTTATACTAAGTATGAGTATACAAACTTGTTCTAGTCATTATATTTCCATACTGTCGTGATGAGTATAGAGGAATTCATTCGATAGCAGGTCAACAACAAGTAGAAAGAAGTTTGCATGTTGAACGTTACTGTACCCTATTCGTTCCAAGTTGAACCACGCGTGCATCATGCAGGAACTTCTCATGAATAGTTTAAGAAATGAGTTATCTTACCTGATTTAAATGTGGTATACCAAAGCCAGGAATATGATAACAGTCCATAAATTAGTGAATTCAACCCTCCGATGGAATGCTGTTACAGACGCAGTGTGATACAGGATTGTGATGGAATCAATGTGCCCAGCCGAGGAATCACGTTTTTGTCGGACTTTTGTTTCAACAATTAGTTAGAACTGATGTTATTGTTCTCTATTGTAAGTTCTTTACTATGCAGAACTTGTTAGTTTATTTTAATGTTCAAAATAGTATAGAACTGATAGGGACTATCTTGAACCGTATTACGACTCATTGCATCATCAGTAAGTTGTACTTTCGCTCGATTCACATCGAAATTCACTTGTCCGTTTTGTTAATTTTTACAGAATCACATGTATGAATGTATAAACAAGATTAAGAGTAAATACGCACAACACGGACAATTAGAGGACAACTTAATTCTGCCTTGATTTTGTGTTCAAAGGCATTTTTCTGTGCAATTCAAACAGTTGACTTGGTTACCGCATAGCTAGCTCTGAGACGAACAAGCATTGATTGGCTAGCAGAGGTCATGTGACGTGAACAGGAGTCTATAAATACGGGTGTTTAATGATAGAAAATTCCAAAAGTAAATCAAATTATTATTCTCAAGTAATTTTAAGTAGATTTATTATATGATTGCTATTGAATTTGATTGCCTTATAATTATTATGCAATAATTCTATATAAAGCCGCTGCTATCTCCCACCACACTGCTCAAGTGCACTAAGCACTAAAAATATATTTTAGATTGAAATATCACGCTACTATGTAATAAGGTGTTATAGTCAATCCAATTAATGAAGCTGGTATTGTGCATAGGAATAACATAATTCATTTCAGTATAAAATTGTGTATTATAACGTTGACTTTTGGCTTTTAGATAAACAGTTGTGAACTCCATAGTATCAGAAGTTTATAGTGTTGTGACAAATACTGTGCTGATGTAACTTTCTATGCTATAATGAAAGGCATGTTCTATCTCACCTTTATTATTTTATTATATATTTTACATCGTGAACTCGGGTCTTTTGCAATATAACCCTCGGGGATGTTACAATATACTAGACACTGAATATACTAGACCCTGTATATACCAAACTCTGTACATGAATTCTATAACAAATCATGAGCATGATACTCTAGTTCCAAAACTGGACAATCCGTAACTTAAATTAGAAAAAAAGTTTGAATCAAAGAATTTTGAGAATTTTCTTAACTGTTAAATCTCATAGACCAAGACGTCTTCCATGTGTCTGAGTGCTTTTGTAGAGACTTATTGACAGGGTGTGTATGCTTCTTGTACAATATATGTTGCTACATGTAGGGCCTAGAAATGTTAAGCCCAAAGGGTGAAATCCATTTACAAGCTACATTCCAAAGGATCAAACTCATTTACAAGCATTACAATGTGTGTACATTCCAAGGATTCATATAAGCATTACAATGTGTGCACATTCCAAGGATTCATACAAGCATTACAATGTGTGTACATTCCAAGGATTCATACAACCATTACACTGTGTACATTCCAAGGATTCATACAAGCATTACAATGTGTGTACATTCCAAGGATTCATACAACCATTACAATGTGTGTACATTCCAAGGATTCATACAAGCATTACACTGTGTACATTCCAAGGATTCATACAAGCATTACAATGTGTGTACATTCCAAGGATTCATACAAGCATTACACTGTGTGTACATTCCAAGGATTCATACAAGCATTACAATGTGTGTACATTCCAAGGATTCATACAACCATTACAATGTGTGTACATTCCAAGGATTCATACAAGCATTACACTGTGTACATTCCAAGGATTCATACAAGCATTACAATGCGTGTACATTCCAAGGATTCATACAAGCATTACACTGTGTGTACATTCCAAGGATTCATACAAGCATTACAATGTGTGTACATTCCAAGGATTCATACAAGCATTACAATGTGTGTACATTCCAAGGATTCATACAAGCATTACAATGTGTACATTCCAAGGATTCATACAAGCATTACAATGTGTGTACATTCCAAGGATTCATACAAGCATTACAATGTGTGTACATTCCAAGGATTCATACAAGCATTACAATGTGTGTACATTCCAAGGATTCATACAAGCATTACAATGTGTGTACATTCCAAGGATTCATACAAGCATTACAATGTGTACATTCCAAGGATTCATACAAGCAGTACACTGTGTGTACATTCCAAGGATTCATACAAGCATTACAATGTGTGTACATTCCAAGGATTCATATAAGCATTACAATGTGTGTACATTCCAAGGATTCATATAAGCATTACAATGTGTGTACATTCCAAAGGATCAAACTCATTTACAAGCATTACAATGTGTGTACATTCCAAGGATTCATACAAGCATTACAATGCGTGTACATTCCAAGGATTCATACAAGCATTACAATGTGTGTACATTCCAAGGATTCATACAAGCATTACAATGTGTGTACATTCCAAGGATTCATACAACCATTACAATGTGTGTACATTCCAAGGATTCATACAAGCATTACACTGTGTGTACATTCCAAGGATTCATACAACCATTACAATGTGTGTACATTCCAAGGATTCATACAAGCATTACAATGTGTGTACATTCCAAGGATTCATACAAGCATTACAATGCGTGTACATTCCAAGGATTCATACAAGCATTACAATGTGTGTACATTCCAAGGATTCATACAAGCATTACACTGTGTGTACATTCCAAGGATTCATACAAGCATTACAATGCGTGTACATTCCAAGGATTCATACAACCATTACAATGTGTGTACATTCCAAGGATTCATACAAGCATTACAATGTGTGTACATTCCAAGGATTCATATAAGCATTACAATGTGTGTACATTCCAAGGATTCATATAAGCATTACAATGTGTGTACATTCCAAGGATTCATATAAGCATTACAATGTGTGTACATTCCAAGGATTCATACAAGCATTACAATGTGTGTACATTCCAAGGATTCATATAAGCATTACAATGTGTGTACATTCCAAGGATTCATACAACCATTACAATGTGTGCACATTCCAAGGATTCATACAAGCATTACAATGTGTGTACATTCCAAGGATTCATACAACCATTACACTGTGTACATTCCAAGGATTCATACAAGCATTACAATGTGTGTACATTCCAAGGATTCATACAAGCATTACAATGTGTGTACATTCCAAGGATTCATACAAGCATTACAATGCGTGTACATTCCAAGGATTCATACAAGCATTACAATGTGTGTACATTCCAAGGATTCATACAAGCATTACAATGTGTGTACATTCCAAGGATTCATACAAGCATTACAATGTGTGCACATTCCAAGGATTCATACAAGCATTACAATGTGTACATTCCAAGGATTCATACAAGCATTACAATGCGTGTACATTCCAAGGATTCATACAAGCATTACAATGTGTGTAAATTCCAAGGATTCATACAAGCATTACAATGCGTGTACATTCCAAGGATTCATACAAGCATTACAATGTGTGTACATTCCAAGGATTCATACAACCATTACAATGTGTGTACATTCCAAGGATTCATACAAGCATTACAATGTGTGTACATTCCAAGGATTCATACAAGCATTACAATGTGTGTACATTCCAAGGATTCATACAAGCATTACAATGTGTGTACATTCCAAGGATTCATACAAGCATTACAATGTGTGTACATTCCAAGGATTCATACAAGCATTACAATGTGTGTACATTCCAAGGATTCATACAACCATTACACTGTGTACATTCCAAGGATTCATACAAGCATTACAATGTGTGTACATTCCAAGGATTCATACAAGCATTACAATGTGTGTACATTCCAAGGATTCATACAAGCATTACAATGTGTACATTCCAAGGATTCATACAAGCATTACAATGTGTGTACATTCCAAGGATTCATACAAGCATTACAATGTGTACATTCAAAGGATTCATACCAGCATTACAATGTGTGTACATTCCAAGGATTCATACAAGCATTACAATGTGTACATTCCAAGGATTCATACAAGCATTACAATGCGTGTACATTCCAAGGATTCATACAAGCATTACAATGTGTGTACATTCCAAGGATTCATACAAGCATTACAATGTGTGTACATTCCAAGGATTCATACAAGCATTACAATGTGTGCACATTCCAAGGATTCATACAAGCATTACACTGTGTACATTCCAAGGATTCATACAAGTATTACACTGTGTACATTCCAAGGATTCATACAAGCATTACACTGTGTACATTCCAAGGATTCATACCAGCATTACACTGTGTACATTCAAAGGATTCATACAAGCATTACACTGTGTACATTCCAAGGATTCATACAAGCATTACAATGTGTGTACATTCCAAGGATTCATACAAGCATTACAATGTGTGTACATTCCAAGGATTCATACAAGCATTACACTGTGTGTACATTCCAAGGATTCATACAAGCATTACACTGTGTGTACATTCCAAGGATTCATACAAGCATACATAAGTAGACCTCTTAGAACAAATAATTATCAAAAAAAACCAACCTTGCAGCTTTGGGTTCATGGACAAAATTCAAAATCCTAAAATGCGTCTTAGTTAAAATTAAACAATGATGGAAGGTAAACATCCTAGTTATTGATTTAGGATCGACGTATTTGGCAGTGTTGACCCTCCATTGTTAACCTGATTTTCTACCCATCGTCGTTGTTTGTTTGTTGATATCACAAAAGAATAGTATATACATTAAAGAGACAATCCTGCTATTTACCATAATCTTGCATACAGATAAATCAAGAATTCAACTGAATACCACAAATCATCTTTCTTCCAGTAAAAGCATCATCCAGCGGAACGCTATGTACAGACATTTTTAACTTGTCAGATGCTGGTAGATTCATGACAGTTAGCCACATCTATCATACCTTACCATATTTCAACATGACAGTTAGCCACATCGATTATACCTTACCATAATTCAACGTGACAGTTAGCCACATCTATCATACCTTACCAGAATTCCATGTATGGCTTATTTATTTATATTGTTATTTATTTATTTTCTCACATATCAAATCATTATATCTCTGTTTTTATCTATGATGATACAACTTTTATTTAACAATCCTTTCTTTCTTCCTATAATTATCTGAACCCTTTTTTAAAACTAATACAATTGTCTAAACATGCAGATACAAGAGTTGCATATATGGATTATGCATTACTAGAAGAGAAATAGATATTTCTACATTAATGACATATCAGCCTTCCTCAGTCATTGAATCACCTGCTGTCATTGATTTATTTTGTATGCAAATTGGTACGCAGGATGTTTGGTTCAGTCCAGCTGAAATCTTTCTGCATTCTGAAACCTCATGGCAGCTTTGTTTGAAATTCTAAAATAAGTGTTCAAGTTAACACATCATAACTCAGTTAAAAGATACAAACACCGCTGATTTTCAAACTTGTATTACATATTATCAATATAAAGCACTAAAAACTGTCAGACACTTTGGTTAACAACCGACAGTAATTGCTGCATACTGCCACAAATAGCTAACAGATACATCGACATGAACTGCAAAATAGAACATAACCCTGCCAAATAGTAATGAGAAATGGTGGTACTCGAACAAATGTGAGTGAATGTCAACAGCTAATTGCTAATAGATATAAAGACAAGTGACAACCAGTCATCACATGAACTCTTGGGGCTTTTGACAAGTGCAGTAATAGATTCTGCCGACAACTGCCTGTGTAATGGACATAATTTGGCACTGAGAATATGGTTGTACAAATGAATTAAGCATTGCCAAACACCATACGCACTCACAATGATGCACATGTAAGTAAGTAATTAAAGTACACTGTGCATTTAAATAAATTATCCAAATAAATCTTCAATTTACAAAGATAAAGATACTTCATATAGATAATAAGATATACATACAGTAATGGTATCTGAGAAAAACTTATCATGACACAATACACTAACTAAGATGTTTCATAAGTCTTGCTTAACTAACATGCATGATATAAGTAGGCTACAAAGGCATTAAATATTGCTGGATCATTACTTCTGACTTATTTTTGGAATTCATTCAAATTTTTTAAAGAAATTATATATAATTTGGATCTAAGTTTTATACAGAGTGGACATTTTACTATAAAATGAATTTCATCTTCAGTAACATAAATACCATCAAGAACACAAAATCTAGAATATCTTCCCTTTGTACATTATTTCTACTATCAATCTCAATAACTATAGTATGACTCAAACATCTTAATCTAGATAGAACAACTCTAAATTTAAAAGTTATCTCTGATACCAAATAGTTTTCCAAAATGAAATATGTTTTTAAAGTTTCATATAGATCTAACATTTTTCTTATTAATTTTTGAATGCCAATTTAAAAAAGCTATGCACTACAATCGGTCTTTAACATCGTGGAAAAATAATGTGTTGTCACCTATACCCTGATGTAACCAGACTTCACTTAAATCCTAGTTTATATGTAAGATTCTTTAGATGAGTAACCCAAGTTATTTTTAATATTTGATAAAATGATTTCAACATTTGATAACATTCATTTGGGTTTCCAGGCTAACCCATTTAATGAACTGACAATGGATAATGACCCAACTCTCTCAATACAGTAGTGTAATGTTCATTTTAAGAATATATTTACACAAAACTTGTTTCAACATATTCTGTATTAACAAACATACTTATAGCCTCATATTACAGATGCATGTAACAATGTTAGTATGATCACACAAGAAGAGCAATATTTTTGACATCTGTACACTGACATGTTACAGCAATATTTTGACATCTGTACACTGACATGTTACAGCAATATTTTGACATCTGTACGCTGACATGTTACAGCAAAATGCTGCAACTGCACCACAGTCATGTTTATGTTAGTAGCTAACATAAGATAGGTATTGGACCATATTTCCACATGCAGGAAATAAAAGTCCGTAAAAATTTATAAACTTAAAGTCAATAATGTCCTTCTTATTATACAAAATTTAATCTTTCTTTATATGCTCTCTTCTTCTAAAATCCATTGTTTTTGTTTTAGACTGATTTAATTTCTGTCCATATCAGAAGGTTTCATGGATTTTGATTTTGAGAGGATATAATAATATTATCAATATCGTCAGCATAGCTAGAGCACATATGTCATCTAATTCTGTACTAATTAATATATATACACACAACCATTCATTTTCAACAAAGGAAACATATTACTTTACATAAAAAATAAAAAGAGTTGGACTTGACATACCTCCATGGCATTTTTACCATGGCAACACTGAAAGTATTTTGTCAAGCCATTCTCAGTTTGCACACATGAACTTAGCTTCATATACACAGGTTGAATAATATTTAAAAGTGTAACATGAAAATTATATTTTGGTTCAAAATATAAAATAAAGAAGAGTACCATGAATGGCACATGATACGATTGCCCCATGTTTAATAGTTTTTTTTATGTAGATTGCTGAATTTTTTTTGCAGAAACCATTTTTCGTCTTTCAGTCAATGACTTTGACCTTTGACCTTTTGAGCCCAAAATCAAAAGGATTATTCCATACCCCAAGTGCAAGCCATTTGCAAAAGTTTGGTTCACGTATGTGGTGTGTAACTAATGTTATGGTGTAGAAACCACTATTATTATTTCAGTGAAATTGAACTTGACCTTAAAGTTTGTGACCAGAAATCAGCAGGGTTCTTCTTACCCCATGTACAGGTCATTCACAAAGCTTGGTAATCATAAATAATGGAGAACTTAAGCTCAAAAGGGTTGTTCTTTACCACAAGTGTTATAGACAACGTTTGGTAACTAGATCATGGGGAACTGAAGTTATTATATGGAAACCAGTTTTCTACTTTCAGTTACAGCGAGCATGACCTTTGTGCTTTTGTGCCTGAAATTGATAGGTTTCTTCCTTATCCCAAGTGAAAACCATTCACAAAGTTTGGTAACTTTAGACTGTGTACAACTCAAGTTATTGTGTAGCAGTTAAATTGGTAACAGACAGACAGACAACATCATAACACAATACGCTCCACCTTATGGCAGGCATATAAAAATAATGCCATACTCAATCAAATACATTTAAAAAGTAAACAACACCCTTTTTTCTCTGAAACATATGTCTGAATACAATATATACAAGTAATATACAGTCTGTATATCCCTTTCTGTATCATAACTTGTTTCTTGATTATTTCTACACGGTGTTATTCTATCATTGATAATCTTTGTGAAAACTTGTCCGAAAACATTCAAATGAGTAATTCCATGATAATTATTTAGATCCTCTTTACTCCCATCCTTATGTAATGGACACATAACTCCCTCACACCATGACTCTGGAAAATTACTGTCTTGCAGAATTGTATTAAACAGTAATGGCATCAGATATATTAAATGCATAATTACTAAGCTTGAACAACTCAGTTACAATACCATCTGACCACAGTGCTTTATTGCATTTCATCGACGTGTTAGCTTTATGAATCTCTTCTTCAGTGATGGGTTGATCAAGATTCATATGATGCTGTTCACAGAGATCACAATCTGCATTATGAGCTTAATTTATAGAAATAATGTCTTTAAATTATGTATTCATTTTAAACTTATTACTATTCAATAATTTCTCACAGTATACAAATCGTTCTTCAGGAGAAATGTCAAAAAACTTTGAGATCCTCTTGTATATTTCTTAATATTGCTCGATGGACTAGCAATATCTGCTCATGATAACTTTTACAAATATAGCATACAGGGAATTTTTTTTTCTTTTGAATGTATTTTTCAAGTATGATTCAACATTTTTTGCACTGCTGGAAAGCATAATCTGACTTTTTATTTTCTAACCTGTTTCTTAAAGTAAAACTTTCTTTGTTTTAAAAGGTCAAATTTAATATCCCAATATGCCAGTTGCCCAAGATAGGTTGATAAAGAACATGTCATTCCAATATCCCACTATGCCATTTGCTCACGATAGTTTGATAAAGAACGTTTAATTTCAATATCCCACTATGCCAGTTGCCCAAGATAGTTGATAAAGAACATTTAATTTAATATCTCACTATGCCATTTGCCCACGATAGTTTGATAAAGAACATTTCATTTCAATATCCCACTATGCCATTTGTTCAAGATAGTTTAATAAAGAACATTTCATTTCAATGTCCCACTATGACAGTTTCCCAAGATAGTTTGATATAGAACATTTAATTTCAACATCCCACCATGCCAGTTGCCCAAAATAGTTTGATATAGAACATTTCATTTCAATGTCCCACCATGCCAGTTGCCCAAAATAGTTTGATATAGAACATTTCATTTCAATGTCCCACCATGCCAGTTGCCCAAAATAGTTTGATATAGAACATTTCATTTCAACATCCCACCATGCCAGTTGCCCAAAATAGTTTGATATAGAACATTTAATTTCAACATCCCACCATGCCAGTTGCCCAAAATAGTTTGATATAGAACATTTAATATCAATATCTCACTTTATATTGCCAGTCGCCCAAGATAGTTTGATAAAGAATGTTTAATTTCAAGATTGGTTTTCCTACTTTTCGTATCATACTTATAAGAAATGTACATCACTGCATCACTGTTTACATTATCACTCAAAAGATTTTAAAAACTGATCGATAAATTCTTTATCCTGTAAAAAAGGTTCATATTTACTGTTAAATCTTCTGCATGCTGTGATATCCATTTATATCATAAACATGCACAAGCAGTCATTATAGTATTGCATTCTAGGGGAGGTAACTGAAAAAACACCTGTTAGGAAAAGAATCAGATTTATTATTATCTAAAACATTAAAATCCAGACTCTTGTCAAATAAATATGATGGCACTAACACTTTTACCACCTTTAGTATGTTCCATATTCAACCCCACATATAAATCTTCTGTTCAAAACAAAGGATTTTCCAAAAATTATTGCTAACTCTATATTGAGATACTCTAGATTTGTCAGAAACATCTATATCTACATATTGTTGTACAGTAAGTAAAAAGATGTATTTTCCATAGGAAATTGTATCATTTAGAAGACCTATTCTGCTATTTAGACCACGTGCAATAATCAAACATCCTCAAACTTCCCTAAAATCTGTAGCAAGTCTTTGTTCAAATAACAATACACCGTCATTTTCACTCTATCACAAATCATAAATTGTTGACCCCCCCCCCAAGATAATATATGGTAAATTAATATAAATACCCTTGTCAATCGACAGAAAGACTTATAAAAGAGTAAAAATATTATATCATCAAAAGGAGGAAATCTGAACTCAATATAATGATTCTTCCTAATATATATATGCATATTTCACCAGAGTTCCTTTCAGTTTCAGGTTTTGTTCTAAAAACAGATTCATACATAAACTTTAGTCCTTGTAAGCCTTTGAATCATTAGTATTAACAAATGTTTGTGAAAGAACTACAATTTCATATTCTTTTAAAACATTTACAAATGATATATTCAGGGTTTTATTTTTAAGACAATTTACATTGCAAGAAAGAAGATTAGTTTTACTTAGTATCAAGATTGTTAACATCATCTTCATCATCTTAGCCTTGGCTGAGTACCTAGTCAGCATCAACATCTAATGCAAGGAAAGAAGTTTCTGCATCAGTCAGTGCATCATCTTAGCCTTGGCTGAGTACCTAGTCAGCATCAACATCCAATGCAGGGAAAGAAGTTTCTGCATCAGTCAGTGCATCAGCTGCTTGTACACCAGTTACAGTTGTCTCTTCTGCATCCTCATTTCCAGAGTTATGTCTATCATGATTTCAGAATCAAAGTGCAACACCTACATGCTTCAGTTTGTCCTTTGCATCTAAAACATAAACACCCTCAGTTTTAATAAGTTTATTGTAAAAATGTCTGGTAAAGTCACCGTGATCAAACACATATGTCATCCATTCTTTCAACTTCCCTTTCTACTGTCTGATTTTAAGAGTATATATCTTCAATGACCTGGACTCAAACTTCTTGTGCTGATCTAGTTAAAATGAGTACCTTTTGCTTGTCCTTGTATGAACACTCAACATTGCAATAATAGATCTGAGCCATGTAATGGGGTTTGTGTTATTGCTGGCTCACACAGTTGGTGGGTGTTTGATGGGGATATACTATCTACCTTCACTGTATCTCTAATAATGCTTCTCACTTTGTGTTCACAATCATTTTATGATTCGTTGCTTTTGACCTTATATCCTGACAAATACCAAATTATTCCTTCTAGAATGTGCTTTCTGGATGTATACAGTGGCATCTAGTATGTCTAGTTTTGTTTTATATTTCTTTGTTTCTACTCGCCTTTAGGAGGCTCCAGGTTAACTGCCACCAAAGCAATGGTCACCAATGACATCCTTATAGCCAGTAACAGTATCGAAGATAATGAAAATGAACCACTACTTATCTTCAAAGCCTGCATTAATTATCTCCTTTTGTCTCCTTGATGAAATGACCCTGTGCTTATGTACTTCATTGCTCAAAACCATCTAGCACCTATAAAACATGACTGATGTTGACTACTACTCTGTCTTTTCTACAGCATTATCAGGATTTATCCAAGGTGTATTTACAGTCAAACCTAAAACATGAACAAAACAAGAGAAATGAGAACAGTACATTGTACATTACATTGTCCACGAAACAAGGAAATTTTGTTTTCATCATCATGTCACGGCAAAAATCTTGATGTGCTGACAACCTGAACTGAATTTCAATTGGTGGCCTTGTAACTCAAAAGCATAACATCCCCAAAGTTTCAGATTAGAGGAACAATCTGAAACTAAAATGATCCATACTTTTGCTATAATGTCATCGATGGCATTCAACCAATCAACAATCATTATCTGACTCATTTGAGTAGGTGATTGACTCGGTTTTGACTTTGATAATGAACCAGATCCTTTTTGCTTTTTTTTGTTTAGTTTCAGAACTAATATTTATTGCTAGAAAAATGTTGAAATTAATTACCAAGATTAATTTTCAGAAGTTCTATGATAACAAAATAATTTTACCAGTAACCAAAGTTCATTTAAAAAGCGATATAATTTTTTTAATCTAAACATGAAAATGAGAATTTTCAAAAAAATCCAGTGGTACATTCTTCTTATTTTCAAGATCACCAGAAAAAAGTCTTACCCACAATTTGCATTTCTAGGCAAGCTCTTGCATACTTTTCCTAATAATCCATGTTATCACTATTAAGTCATGCATTCATTTATTTGATTATTTTGTATGATACTATTTCAGTAAGTAAGGAACATTTTTCTTTATATTATATGAAATATTTTTTCATACAATTTTTAAAAAATGCTTAATACCAAAAAATCTATAATAATAATAATAATATTAATAATAATAATAATAACAATAATAATAATAACATTAATAAAAGTAGTAGTAGTTGATAAAAGAAAGACAATGACAAGAAGAAAAAATCTGACAAAGATGGTGATGATTCTTTATTTTATTGTTGTCACTGTTACCAAAAATTGATAATACTTAAATTAACTGCTTAATTTACCATAAAATAATAACAGAGTTTAAAAAATTAGCTGTGCTTGGTAAAGATACCAGGAGATAAATTATAACTGAGTTTAAAACATTCGCTGTATTCGGTCAAGGTTCCAGAAGATGGTATAGTAATCTTAACATTTACAGAGGTCAAATGATAGCTTTCAAATCGTCACAATACATTTATCATGAGACTACAACAATATTTAAAAGTTTATCAAATATGCACAACATTTCTGGTTTGGTTTGGCTAAACCTACTTTATTGTGTTTTTGTCTAGTAGTCTTGGTTAGTACTTTGTTGGGAAATGAGAGTATATTATCTTGCCTTAGGACAAAACATGGCAGGCAACCTGCCCTGGCAGATCGGCATAATTAATGTTTAAAGTTTATTATTTAAATTTAAATGCCTTCATGCCAGGATGTTGTTTACCAAGTTTGTGTTGAAATTGAGCCAGTGTTGTTTTAGAAGTTGAACAAAAAAATGTATTAACAGGCACATGATGAAAGATAGATACAAAAGTCACATCATACAAGGGCCATAACTCTGTCCAAAATGGTAGACAATTCAAAACCCATCAAAGGCACATCTAGGCGTAAGAGACAATGTTCTTAGCAGATTAAATCAGAATACTTTAAATTGTTGTTGAGCTATGCTGAGAGCAGGCAACATTCCATGTTTCCATGTGATGACATGAATTTGCTAGACAAGGGGCATAAGTTAGTCCAAACTGGATTAAACAAGGATAAACCCCTATAAAACAACAAGTACCTGTTTATGGGAGATGATTGTTTAATAAAGTTAAATTTCTACAAAAAGGTGGCAAAAAAGATTGCAAAAAGTTAATTCTTAATGCAGGTGATTGCTAAATATAGATGATCTTTAAGGAAGGTGTGACTGTACAGAGGAGAATAGACATATGTATAATTCATACAAACTTTACCTGGAAATTCCACCAATTTCCATTACATGTGCAGGTGGATTGCCCAGCCTTAGGCTCAGCAGTCTTCCCGTACACAATGGACAAGTGTATAATTCATACAAACTTTACCTAGAAATTCCACCAATTTCCATTACATGTGCAGGTGGATTGCCAAGCCTTCGGCTTGGAGGTCTCCCTTACACAATGAAAACACCCTGTCTGGGCAGTCAGGTAATTAAACTGGTCCACTAGGCACTTCCAAACATCTGTCCAGGCTTGTAATATCCTCTAAGTTAGTCTTGTTATTGCCTACAGGCAATGATAACCTGAAATAAATAGAGACATATTAGAGACTTTAGAAAAATAATTATGTACGCTCATTCACGCATGTACAATTTATTTTTGTTAATTCAGATAATCTTTT
Source organism: Margaritifera margaritifera (assembly GCA_029931535.1). Lineage (NCBI taxonomy): Eukaryota > Metazoa > Mollusca > Bivalvia > Unionida > Margaritiferidae > Margaritifera > Margaritifera margaritifera. The sequence continues at coordinate 244,260 of JAQPZY010001572.1, read as the reverse complement.
AGAAATGTATATAAGACAAATTTTATTAATTGTGGTTTATACACAATACTTTATTCTTACATTATTCTCTTTGCTTCCTGCACAGTTACCTGTGTATATTCATAATTGTTTTTATATTGTGCATTATTATCCTACCTTATCCATATTGTTCAGTAATATGGCCTGGGTAGTAATTAGATAATAGATAACAGCCTATAATGAAAACATAACTGACCCACAAGTCTGCTCAGACATCTATGTAATCGGGGGATGAGATCTGCAACTTAAGCTAGGCCGCAAACTCATTTGGGGTTTTGGTCAGTCCTACAATGGTCACTGTATCAAACATTTACCAATTATGGGTGTTCTCAAAGGCCAATTAGAATTGACTTCACTGAATAATTTAATCTAATTAGGACCAATCAAGATGGACTTCATTGAATAATTACTTCAATTATTTATTAATGCAAATATGATGTCAATATGCTGTTCTTATTTGTGACAACTATGAAGTCATTATGAACCAATCAAAATCAAGGTTAGGAATCACAAGACTAAACTAATTGATAATAATGTATATGATGTCATTATTAGTCAATCAAACTGAGGTTGAGGGAACAGCTGAACTCTGAGGAATTATATGTCAGTGTTTTGATTCGTGATCAGTCAGTCAACATGCATGTGATTCTGTTTGGTTTTTTTTATACCGTTTTTAATTGAAAACCTGCTGCCATCCCGGGGCACCACCTTAAAGTAAGATATGCTGTATGCACTGTAAGACATAGTTCTCTTTGCATTTGGTCATGTTATTTGGGCTACTCACTTGCCAATGGCCCTTGTTTTACTCTCAATTCAGATACTCTTTCACCTACTACGTTAGTCACTCGAACATGTCTTGATTTCAGCTTGGTTTTCAAGGACTTCATGATTGGGGATCACCCTCGCAAGTTCAGCCTCTGGGATCAACCCAGATCTAAAGTAAGGATTATGCGGGGATCAGCCCAGTACAGACCTTGGGATTACCCCAGGTCAGTAGAATATTAGAATAAGGGATATAGTAGGGCTCGGATCAACCCACCTTAGGTCAAGAATCATCCGTAGGCTGTAGCTAAATTATTTTCTCTTCAAGTGAGTAGGCCCCAGAGAGAAGCCAGATTTATTTATTATATATATATATATATATATATATATATATATATATATATATATATATATATATATATATATATATATATATATATATATATATATATGTTTTTTGGGGAAGGTCATCCAAACTTGAGTTTAACTGCTGGGACACCTATGTATCATGATGCTTAGAATCAGATATTTATGACATGATCAGAATATTGTAGGTCTGTTGGTTGGAGAGAAAGAGATTATTGTACACAGCACTTAAATGTAGATAATCACAGAATATGCCAGTTAGAACAGACTTTTGGTCTCGAGTTGCGTGTGTGTATATATATATATATATATATATATATATATATATATATATATATATATATATCTATATATGCATGCAGGTATGTATGTGCATGCATGCGTATGTATATGTGTACATATGTTTATATGAGTATGTATATGGATGTGTATATGAATGTGTAACATGGATCCTTATATTTTCCCAAGTGCAACCGGACATTTTTATGGACTTCATAGACACACATCAATCTGCTAATTGTAGCATATATTCATTAAAAAAAATTGACCCTCCCCCCTGATAGGTCTCTCAGGCCGTAGCAGCAACCATACGTTTATCCTTATGATATGCTACTTATCTTGCACACAAGTTTGTATGGATTTTGTTTGTTAACAAAAGGTATTTACACAGTATTCCTATTACAGAGAGTATAATGGTAAATCCACTCACTTGAACTTCCCAGCCACATTTACACTATGGTAATTCCACTCACTTGAACTTCCAGCCACATTTGCACTATGGTAATTCCACTCACTTGAACTTCCCAGCCACATTTACACTATGGTAAATCCAGTCACTTGAACTTCCCAGCCACATTTACACTATGGTAAATCCACTCACTTGAACGTCCCAGCCACATTTACACTATGGTAAATCCACTCACTTGAACTTCCCAGCCACATTTACACTATGGTAAATCCACTCACTTGAACGTCCCAGTCACATTTGCACTATGGTAAATCCACTCACTTGAACTTCCCAAGTTTGGGAAAAGCAAAAGTATTTCCCTTGTTTTATTAATATAGATGTCTGGTTCGATTTCCTTTCCACTTCCTGTCAACTGGCATCGGATCAAAGTATTTTATATCAACACCAAAAATGTTTATTTTCATAAGTTCATCAACAGAGTCAACACTCAGCCTTAAAATATGTGCTCACACTCTACGCTTGATGCTTGAAGTACCTGTGAAATTTCTATCAAACGAATCACTTTCGGGTCCTTTCATTGAAACTAGTTTTATAAGTAATTCAGCTGCTGACTGTCCTCTATACTTGTTGTAGACAATGTACTTGAGAATTCCCCCCTCATTTACTTCATCTGCACTGATGACTGCATCGCTGTTTTCTCTTGGTTGACTGCAATGAGTAATCAAATTATCCATTGCCAAACTGTGGCATGGGAAAGTGTTAGGCTCAAACACAGTGAATGCATTAAAAATCACATGGTCTGAGAATCTACCATGTACATTTGCATAAATGATATGTACACACTGTACTGTATTGACAGACAAGTCATTGTCATGTGACAAATACTTCAGTTCTATCCCTTTGAAGTGACTGCTGTCACACATGTCTGTAAGAAAGTCATTGCAGAGGGGCCCAAAATGGAGCATATCTCCAAGGTACTCAGCTTCCAGCGATGTCAAAAATCCATCAACATATTCCTTCATGGTAATGTACAGCAAATCTACAAACACCAGCTAAGGGTTCTAGTTTTTAGCGTTATTATGCTTACACTCTGACATGGGTGAGTAGTGATCTCTCAAGCAGTAAAATTAGGACAAATGTTATTATTGTCTCATCTAGGAATATATAAGCCTACCATTTAAAAAACAACTTTAGAATGCACAAACAAACATCTTTACTTATAAGCCAATCTTTGAAATTACCGCACTATTGTTCACTAAAGTATTACCGGTAAGTTGCCCTGCTCTACCCCATTTAGCCAGATAACTATGAGCAGTATAGTGTTCAGGCAGTTGAACTGTCGCAAGCTTATTCAGCAACACCTCTACTGATTGTCTGACAAAAACAACGTGTAAACTAGACCCAGACACCTTTGAGTTAAGTTTAGTCGGTGACACCTTTATTGATTCTCCAACAAAGAAACCCTGTGTAAACTAGAAATTGTCACCTTTTAATTTTACTTTGTTAAGATTTTTATTTGACAGTTTCATAAACAAATCAAAGACAATTGATACATGTATAATGATATTTTGGAATATCCTGTGATCAATGTCTGGTTGCTCAGAGCATATGTCAGTCAAATGGATAAGTGTATATCTCTTGTGGTGATTGAATATTTTACATGCAATAGATTAGTTTTTCTAGCATTGTTACTGTCATTTGCTTTTACTATATCTTCTCTCTTTGATCCATTATTAGTATCCATATTTAATATACTGTAAATATATAAATTCACAATTTATTGTATTTTGATGAATTACACTGTTGATAAGGCACATAAAAAATAAGTGCTTATGACATTTACAAATTTAAATATTAAATATGCAGTTACTATTTAGATTTAACAGTACTTTAGATTATATGATTATTTAATTGAACCCAACAAAACCTTAATTAAGAAATGTTTCAACACAAAAGTGACACTCCTAATGCTTCAAATGCAACTTTTTGAACATTTAAAAAAATCCTTGAAAATTCTTAAAATCTGACTGAAATAAAATAAAGGACTTTTGTCAACTTATAATGTGCAGGTGAGGTGTGCCTTATTATTTTATTCAATATTAATAGTGATTATTGTGTCTTCATTTTTTTGAAGTATTTTATATGAAGGAAAGTTTCAAAAATTAAGTTTAAATTCTTTATTTATATTTATTAACACATAACCTGGTAGCAATCCACCTTAAGTCTGATTATTAATAATGTTCAACTGCTAGCAGGCATATTTGACATGAACATACCTGTGATATTGAATAATATAATTTGACTTCATTTATTTTTTGTTTTTGAAGGACAGAAATAGTTTTCAACTATTGTTATACATGTATTGTACAGTAATACAGTAATGTATAGGACTTGGGGGGGGGGGGTACGAACAAAAGAAATAAAAGTCATGATAATCATAGCATTTAGGTTTAAACCAGTTTTTATGGAACCTGTATGACCACAGATAGGCTAAATGACACTTCTTCCACTGCATTACTCTGGTTTTGTTGTGACAAAAGGTATTGAACCAATCTGAACACAGATAGACCAAGCCACTGTCTACCATTGCATTACTCTGGTTGTATAGTGACAAATGGCCTTGATCTAATCTGACCACAGATAGGCCAAGCATCATTCTACCACTGCATTACTCTGGTTCCGTAGTGAGAAAATGTCTTAAACCAATCTGACCACAGATAAGCCTGGCCACTGTCTACCATTGCATTACTCAGGTTCCGTAGTGACAAAAGGTCTTAAGCACAAAATTAAATTTGTTAAAAAATTAAAAAAGTTTAATTATCAATAATTTTACTCAAAACAAGGGTAGGATTATAGAAATATAATAATTAGGACAATATTGTTTGCTCGGCACCGATGCCCACTCTTACTGAAGCTAAAATAATTTAAATCTTGTTCAAATGTTAGTACTGAGTCAGATTTTAAATTGTTGGTTCATAACAACAAATCTGATTCATAACTCTAAAGTTAAAAATCATATCGATCTTCTCTCAATATCAATGAAACCTGATGTCAGTAGAAATTAAAGCAATTAGATAATGCTAAAATGTTTGTGATTCTAGGCTCAATCAGAACAAAGTTATGGATGATGAACACTTCGGAAATTTGAGCAGAAGTTCAATTTTTATGATTAGGCAGTTTTGTCATTTTAAGACCAGACTCAGACATATTTTTGTGAACAACTCCATATCCACCAAACTACTTCCTCACAATTCATAATGGTGCTTTAATATAATCTCTTCCTGACTTATCTGATGTTTCCTGAAGACACAACATCTTAACTAATATTTTTTTATATATATAAATATTTCTGGAAATTAAAAAACAAAATGAATCAATACAAAATTTCACAAAGATCTACTTTCCCTTCATCCCACATCTAAATATAAGTCTTTTATATCTCTGCCAAATAACATCCCACTTGGCTGAATAAATCTATCAAGTTGATTATGGTTTCCGATGATGCAAGCCTATTCACATGATTAACCTTGTTTACATATTGCTGATAGCCACAAAATATGGTAGACACTAAGGGTTGTTGTGTTGACACCTTGACATCATTAACATCATCTCAGAATGTTGCAATTATTTATGACTCTTTCTACTGAAATAATTATTGACATGCCAAAATAAATAGATCAAATTACACCAGTTATTCGTAATAATCAATACACTACAAAAAAGCTGTAATGAATAAATAATAGGCAATTAAATCTGAAAGAAAATGAAAGAGTGATGTTTCCACAAAACATCATATCTGAATTTAGAAAATGCAGAATCTATTCCTTTAATAGCATGTCCATAAAAGATGGCAAGTAGCACAATGAACCATATATTCAAATGAAAAGGATCAAATTATGCAATGAAAAGTCTGTGTACAAATGAATAAAACAAACCAAAGAAAACATCATCTATAGAAAAGCAGGTGCATTTTGACAAACACAAATGAAATGTGTATAAGCAAAAGTCAGGACGGGTCTACAGTCACTGATCCATATGAACTTATTAAAACTCACATCAGCTGATTACTGAGAACAAGAGGAAATGTGATGTCTGACTCCAATAGACTCATGTTATGACTCTAGGTCTCAAAAATATCTAACAGAAAGAAAGTGAAACCAACAATGTAAGTAAAATCAACAAGCAATTTATTTCTAGACAATTAAAGTGAAACTTTAAAAGACAATTACAATTTGTGAGTTAAATTCCAAAAAATCCTAAATGCCCTAATTACAAGTCCAAAAATATATAATGTTCTGAATGAATTCCAATAGTTTTTAATGTTCTGATGTACCGCAAGTCTTGAATGTCCTGATGTACCACAAATCTTGAATGTCCTGATGTACCACAATAATGTAATCAGGAATGTTTTGAATGAATTCATATAAATCTCCAAAAGTCATAAAATCTATGAGCACTTTAGTATTTCCAATGAATATTTTAAATTTATAATTCCTCTCTCTGAATTATATCTGGTTTTCACAACTGTAACATCTGATTATTTAAATAGTTTCTTTACAGACTAATGTTTAGAAACCCGAATGATCTCTTGTTTATTAAGCCCATATATATATATATATATATGGGTGTACCTGACAATTCTCACATCAGAATATGAATAATTTTATGGAAAAGTACTTTGTGTACCTGACTTTTGTCACAAGACATGGAAATAACAATCCAGCTGCTAACAAAACCGGCCTTGAACTCAATTGCAATGTAAACATGTTGTTTACAAAATGACCATAATCTGACTGAAGTACACCTTACAATCATGGACACATATTATAAATTCAATAGACACAACACTCACTACACTGCTCAGAAATTTTAGTACTGAGGAGACAGCATGTTTTCATATGGTCACATTCTCTATCCAGAGAATAACTCGATATAAACCTAATTAACAATAATTATTTTAAATATGTAAATATGTAATTTAAGCTTTTCTGCTATGGTCGATGATTTGGCATGTTACTATTGACATCGTGTTGACTGTATAACCTGTTTGGGCCCTCATACAAAAATTAATTCATTTGTCACACGAATAGGAGAATCTCATACTATATAGTAGTATATACAGTATATTCCACTAGACAAAGTTTATTGCAAAACTGGCATAATTTACAATATTTGCTGAATACAGGAATGTGCGTGTTATTAGTGACATCGTGTTGATTATATGCCCTGTTTGGGCCCCAATACATCGATTTCATCATTTGTCATGAGAATACAAGAATCTCATTTCATATGGCGGTAGATACAGTATGCTCCACTGGAGGATGTTTATTGCAAAACTGGCATCATTTACAATATTCTATGAATATAGCGCTGGAGATAGATCATGAATAAACAAGTATTTCAAATTTTATTAGCACGCAAATTGTTGTCTTCTTTTTATGATTGTCAATTCTGAATGTTTATGTGTTCAGACAGTATTGTGACTGGTAGACTTGGTCTGCTGATGCAAGATTAAAAAAAAAAACATACAAATTTACTACATGTATTGCAAACGAGCTAGATCATTTGTGACCTGCTGCAAAAGAACTAGATTTGCAGCTGTCTATATCAAAAGAAGTTTTTAATAAATTTAAAAAATGCGAAAGTTGCTATAATGGTATGAAAATCTTATCAGGTCAACTACGTACATATACCAAATTGCATTGGTGCAACACCAAGAGGTTTTTGCTTAACTGTGCTTGCAAAGTTTTTGTCAAATAGGTTTTAAGTCCAAAAAGTAGAAAAATGTGTAAATATAAAAAAGTGGCAGGAATGACCTAAAAATCTAATCAGTTCATCTACATATGCAACCAAATGTGTCAGTCAAATTTCAGTTGTCTACATTAAGTGGTTTGTCCACAATCATGTTAACAAGCTTGTCAGGATCGACTGACAAACATGTATGTACGTATGGGCGGATGAATGGACAGAACCAATCAAAGATGGTCTAACTGCAAGCAGTAACGCATAATAAAACAACAATAGTTTTAGAGAAAAGAAGCTAAATGCAAACATTGTACATACTCACTGGACTATAAAAAGTAGGTCAAGTTGACTCATTTGTTTTGACCGTAAGTAATGCTTCTCAAGTTGAATGCAGCCATCAAGTTTCATAACTGTACACGCAACAGCTTCAGACAAACAGATCTAAATACTCACTTCTACATTGATGCCTAGTACAACATTTACATCAAGTAGAACACCACAACCTTCAGAACAAGAGCACTGCAAACGGAAATTGACACACCAGCAACATTAGGTTAGTTGATTGCATGTATTTCTAAATATAGTCTGAGTAAATGTGAAAAGACATGGACCAAGTTTGATTGAAATCAGCTGAAGAAAACTCAAGTTATGGTTCAGAATGAACTGCAAAGACCAAATTTATTTTTTCAGTAACATCAACCTTGACCTGTTTTGTGTTTAGTGCCAAAGACATTGTCAAGAAATGAAATGCAATGGCCAAATCATTTTTTCTTACAGTGACTTAGACCTTAGAACTTCTGACCCCCAAATCAATATCATTCTTCCTTGGATTGAATTATATTATCTTGAACTTTTGCTATCATCTGGAAATGAAATGCATAGTGTTACGACTCTATGGTCTAAAAAAATGTAACAGAAAGAAAGTGAAACCAACAAATCAAGTAAAAATTAACAAGCAATTTATTTCTAGATAATTAAAATGAACAAAAAACAAAAAAACAAAAAAACAAAAAAAAAAAAACACTTACAGCATTGTGTATTAAAATCCAAATAATCCCAAAAAAATTAGTGTTCTAATCACAAGTCCTAAATATAGAATGTTCCGAATGCACGGGTATCCTTGAATGTTGTGATATGCCAATGGTCTTTAAAGTCCTCATGTACTAGTAGTCTTTGATGTGCTGATGTCAAAATGATGTACTCCAAAATAGCTCTGAATAAGTTCACATAAATTCCAAATTCATCAATTAAAAATCCAAAATCCAAAAATCTATGAGCACTGTTATAATCCCCAATGAATATTTAAATAATTCCTCTCTTAGAATTTTGAATGACTTTCCACAACTGTAATAGCTCTTTACAAGACTGACACAAATGTCGAACCTGAAAAACTGTCCACTAAACATGGTATATATAAAGATTGGTCACATGACAGAATGTTCTAGAATATGTGTCATCTTAATGGAATTTTACTTGTAGCGACATGACTTTTTACACATAACTCTAAGGATTTTCCAGTTTTATCTGTAAACAAAATCAACCTTGACCTCAAATTTGGTAAACATTATGTTTATCAAAACTATGCTTGAACTTAAATTTGAAGTAAACAACCTAATTCAAGGACACTAGTTAAACATGTTTTTTTTTCTGATAAACAACATTAAGATTTAAGCAAATATTAAAGTCAAGAAACATTTATAATTTTCTAAAATATCTATAATATTATATAAACATCATACATAACACCTCCCCTCATAAAGAAAAAGAAAGATTTATGCAATAAAGCTTTCTTTTGAATATACATCTAATACTATAATAACCAAAATGACATAAGAAAATGTTTTATGATACTGAACTTAATTACACCAAGCAATATAACATTTCTATGCACGTGAGAGTGCATCTGCAATCACATTGTCTTTTCCACTGATGTGTTTGATGTCAATGTTATTTTCCTGCAATATTAAACTCCATCTCAACAATCTCCGATTTTTATCTTTCATTTTGTTGATGAAAGTAAGGGGACTGTGATCACTGTACACAATAATTGGAGAAAGTGCCGAGGTAACATACACTTCAAAATGCTGTAAAGCCAATATCAAAGCCAAACATTCCTTCTCAATTGTGGAATAATTTTTCTGGTGCTTGTTTAGTTTTTTAGAAAACTAACACAGGGTGATCCACACCATTTGTGTCTTCCTGAATCAATACTCCACCAACTCCTACATCACTTGCATCAACAGATAATTTAAATGATTGGCTGAAATTTGGTGCAGAAAGAACTGGTGCATTCTTAAGCATGGCCTTTAACTTGTCAAAAGATTCCTGACACTTGTCAGACCAATGAAATTTGGTTTTCTTACTCAAAAAACTTGTCAAAGGTTCAGCAATTTTGGAAAAATTTGAACAAAATTTCCGATAATATCCAGCCATACCTAGAAATTGCATCAGTTGCTTTTTACAAATTGGTACTTGAAATTCAGAGATAACTTTGACCTTAGCTTCTATAGCTTTCACTTGACCTTGTCCCACAATATATCCTAAAAATGTGACAAATGCATGGCAAAACTCACTTTTGCTCAAATTAATTGTCAGATTCGCATCGCTGAGAATGGTTTTCAAATGATCTTCCCAGGTGTTGTTGTAGATAATGACGTCATCAATATAAGCGTCACAATTATCAAGACCAGATGTTATCATGTTCATCAGACGTTGAAACGTTGCAGGCGAATTTTTCTTTCCAAACGGCATGACTTTATATTGATAAAGTCCATCTGGAGTTAAAAATGCTGAAATATATTTTGCTCTTTCCGTCAGTGGAATTTGCCAGAATCCTTTTAAAAGGTCAAACTTGGTGACATATTTCGCATTTCCAATTTTATCAATACAATCGTCCACTCTTGGGATTGGAAATGAATCAGTTTTGGTGACACTGTTGACTTTTCTATAGTCAGTACACATACGGAATGTATTATCTGGCTTGGGAACAAGAATACATGGTGAACTCCAGTTACTTTTACTTGGTTCTATGAAATCATTCTCCAGTAAATACTGAATTTCTTTCTTCAAATAGTTCTGTTTGAGAGGATTCATCCTATAAGGATGCTGTTTCGCAGGCGCAGAATCTACAATGTCAACGTCATGATAAATTTTACTTGTTCGTGTTGGAACATCAGGAAACATGTACTCATAATCACGTAATAGCTGTTTTAGTTCATTTCTTTCTTGTTGTTGTAGATGTGAAAGTTTCTGGTCTAGATTGTTCAAGATTTCTGAATTCCGAAGATTGGTTATACCAGAGTCACTATAGTCTGATTGTACTCCATCGTTGATATCTTCACTGTGTGGGACAGGTACAACTAAATTAACTGAATAATTAGCTGAGCTATCTCTGTCAAAATATTCCTTTAACATATTTATATGACAAAGTTGTTTCTGTTTATGCCTCCCCAGGAGTGTTAATGATATAATTTAAGTCATTTACTTTCTTTTCAACGGTATAAGGACCATAACATTTAGCCTGAAGAGGATTCTGAGGTATGGGCAAGAGAGCCAGAACTTTGTCGTCAGATTTAAAACTCCTTTCCTGTGTATTTATGTCATACCTTAATTTCATTTTTGACTGGGTAGTGTGAAGATTAGTTCTTGCTACTTCACAGGCCTTTGACAACTTGTATTTGAAATCAGAAACATAATCCAGAAGATTAATCTTTGAATCTTCATTTGAAAGAAGTTTCTCTTTCAATAATTTCAATGGTCCACGGACAGTATGACCAAAAACTAGTTCAAAGGGACTAAAACCCAACAACTCTTGAACTGATTCCCTAACAGCAAACAACAACAAATGAACACCCTCATTCCAATCCTTTTCTGTATCAAAGCAATATGATCGAATCATATTCTTCAAAGTTTGATGAAATCTTTCCAAAGCACCTTGACTTTCAGGGTGATAGGCAGAAGATTTAAACTGTTGGATGCCTAATTCATGCATAACTTGTTGGAAAATTCCAGACATAAAATTTGACCCTTGATCCGATTGGACAGATTTGGGAAGACCAACAAGTGTAAAAAACTTCACCAAAGCTTTCACAGTAGTTTTAGTTTTTATATTTCTCAGAGGAATTGCCTCTGGAAATCTTGTAGATGCACACATGATGCTCAACAAGTATTGGTTGCCTGACTTGGTTTTAGGTAACTACCATTATTCTACTAAATGGTTCATCAAATGCAGGAATAGGTTGCAGATGAGCCTTAGGTATCTTCTTATTGGTTTTTCCTACCATTTGACAAGTGTGACAAGATCTGCAGTATTTAGAAACATCACTTTTGAGTTTCTGCCAATAAAAATGATTCAAGATCTTGTGATAAGTCAGTAGTAAGGGAAAGGGCGGATCCCAGCACACCACCCTCTCTCTCATTTCAATCCATGCAAGCCCCTTCTTGCAGATTTGAAACCTAGATTGGATATATTATGCTAAGATCACTTCGTTTCCATTATTAATTAGAAATTGTCATCACTATTGTTGATGATTAATTTTTTTCTTTTACTATAATAAATGTTTACATAAAACTTATACTTAAGAATTATCTTTAATTGCATTGATAAATCAATGATTGTTTATTCACCGCCAACTATAATAAATCTTAATATTTTTTCAATAGTTTTTATGCAATTTGAGTACGTTATGTTGTCTAAACACACTTGATTTGTCAAATATGATGTTTTATGATATAGATTATATAAAATTATATCCTGAAATTTGAATCTGATTATAAAATTACTGTTTTTAAACCTATTTTCTGAAAAAACATCACTAGAATCGGCAGAATCATTGGATAGTAAAAATTTAGTAACTAAGTTTGCTTCATTAGAATCATCATTTATACTTGGAATTAACATATTTTTACAATCATATGTGATTGAATTTGACTTACCAGGAAGAATAACATTGAAAAATAAACCGTGGTCGGTTTTGAACGTTTTTATTTTAATTATATTACCATGTTTTAGCGTATAATAAATTTCAATGATTGTATCGTTCATTGTATTCATATCGTAATAGAACTTAGAATTTATGTAAAATATTGCATTATGTATGATATAACAGTCTTCGATGCTTCCAAAGTGAAAGAAATATTTTATAATTGGACAGTTTTTATATTTCATATTATGCTTTACTATATATTGTATCATATTTTTTTTCATATTTTGCTATTTTATTTGGGGAAATATCGACTAACATATTGTCTTTTGTTTGTAATTCATGGATTAATCCAATAGTATCATATTTTTTACCTCGTAAATAAGCCTGTAATTCTGTTAATATTTTTGCATATACTGATGCGGAGAATTTACATGATGATTTTTTATGTTCGAGTTTTGGTTCAAGACGTCGTACTCCAGCACTAATAAATATTCCAATACCAGATACTATTAAAAGTAATGGATTAAGTGTGCTACCTGCTGAAATAATTCCACTTGTTGTTAATACCAGCGGTGCATAAAATATTAGTTTTATTAACCGGCCATAATACTTGGCGGCTTTTTTAGCGCAGTATGCTTTTTTATGATAGGTGTAAAAATATGCTATTAGTTGACTGCGTTCATCATCTGATATTGCTGTAGAAATATGATTAAAATTGATGATTTGTTTCATCGTTTATATATATAAACATATATTAATGTGAGTTGATTATTTTTAGGTTAACTTGTGATCTTTAATTTTGTAGCAGCGTCTGAAACTAACGCATTAAAATCTGCATTTCGAACATCTGTAAGCGTTGCTCGGTATTTGTTAAAAATATTTGCTGTAGGACGCCGCAGTTGTTCTTCTTGTTTATCTGTGTATTCTTTTGTTGATTTATAGTCGAGTGTATCTGAAACTATTGAAATATCATTTATTTCACCAATATCGTGTTCGTGTAAATCAATGAATTCGATAGCCGCTTTAACAAAATCGATGTTAATATTACGTGGAATAAAGTATTGGCGAAGTATTACGTATGCTATTGCGAATCTTTCTTTTATATTTGATTTATTATTTTGTGATTGATCGGCTTGATTTTCAGAATATCCATCAATATGTCTATTACCAGTATAAAATATTATTTTAAATTCTTTTATTCCTGTTTTTTCGTTTATTTGTCTTAATATAACTAATCTCCTAAAATAATCGGGATTAATATTACCAAAATAATCTTCAAAAATATAATTTATTTTACTATCAATTTCTTCTGTAGTTAGCCATTGTTCACGAGGAATTTTGTAATGAGCAAACAAATATTTATTAATATCAGAAACTTTTGTCCATTCATTTACTCTATGTATATCCCTTACTCTTACTTTATGCATATATTGTTTACTATTTTTAAAATAAAAATCCAACGCAGCGTTAATATGTTCGTAATCTATGGTAACAGGATCTGTTTCAAAAATGTTTTTGCGATTCTGATAAATAAAAAGAGTAAAATACGCATCATTGAATTTACAAAAGTCATCATAATATTTAATAACCTTTTCGAATTTTAAATTTGCTGCAGCTTTTTCAATTATGTCTTTAAACTTTTTATTTATAGGGTTATTAAGAAAATCTCTATATTTATTAAATATATTGGATCTTTTATCTTCTATCATTTGTTCTTCTTCTCTTGTAAAGGTTAATTTACCTTCAAACTCGAATTTTTCTGGAACATGTTGTATTTTATTTACATCAATATTTTGATTTGAGTCAATAAATCCAATAACTGATTTTACAGCGCCTATTGGTATAATACCTAACACTAAGTGTTGATATAATATTGTATATGCCGCAGCAAATTCACCTGGTATATTATCTTTCGACAACAGCTCGCTTAAATTTAATTTTCCTTTTATTAGTTCACGTAAATTTGCATATAGTGGTTCATTTATGAAGGCGTCTAATAACAGATTGTCATTTTCATTAATTATTTGATTATATGTTTTTTGTTTTGGATTTGGATTCCAGGTTATTTTATCTTGTATTTCATCAAGTGCGTTTAGTTCATCATAAAAAGTAGTTCGTTCAGCTTCTGATAATGTTTTCAATTTTTTCTCAATTGTTTCAACAGCATCAAATGCAGTTGCTATATCATCACCGCTGTATTTGTTCTGAAATTCTGGTGTTTTTGATGATACAAGAACTAAGTAACTTATGGCAAGTGCATGTGTGTCATCTGGTTCGTTGTGGACAGCAACAATTGTCTCAATGTCATTGTAATCTAATCCGAGATCTCTGAAGAGTCGTCGTTTAGCAAAATTATTAGACGTTTTTATGTTTCGTACAAGACCATGTCGCTTTTTCTCAAAAATTTTATCTAAGCAATCTATTCTTTCTCTGTGTTCTCTTTCTTCTTTATTTTGAGTAAATTTTCGTTTTTGTACTAACCTTACCCTCACTATCGTAAACACATTATCACTAGATAGTTCTGTGATTGTATCATGAAGTAATTTTTCAATTTCACTTTCAAGTTTATCCATTTCCGCTTGAGTACAAAATTTAACAAACATATCATATTTATTTAGAATTTCTTTCATCTGATTTTTTCTCATTGTGATAACCGATCTTAAGTTTTCAGTATTTGGAGCTTTTTCATCTGTATTTTTTATCATATTTGATAGGTCGCGAATAGCTGATCGCATATTTTCTTGTCGTTGCGCTTCCTCTTTGTCTTGTTTTGTTTTACTGGGAGGAATAGGTGTAGTAAATTCAGGTTTATCCAATTGCGAGTAATCAAATTCAAATATTTTATTGTAAAATTCACGACATACTTCAACAATTTCAGGCATTTACTATTGATTTGATTTTATATTAAAATTTAACAATTTACACAGCATCATCCAATGAAAATATTTGAAACATACTAAGACCAGGATTTGTTGGCTCGGCATTAACAACATACAATCTGAAATACGAATACTTAGTTGTATTAGATAATGTAAATTCTTGAAGTGTTGTTCCAATATAATTAACGCCAGGCGAGACTGTATATAATGTTGTATAACCCACGTCATTGTTGGAGCCCTCAAGTCGCCAATTATATATTCGTTCTTGGTTGGTAGCTCGTCCACGAAGTTGAAATTTCCATATAGCAACTGGAGATGGGCACTGAATTTTGATCCAGAAGTTGGCTGACATACCATTTGTCGCCCATTCATTTACATTTACCGCAGAATACAGATGATATGAAAATACATAACAAGGATCAAATCCTGAATATGCCGACGATGATGTTGTTATAAATCCAGTACGACTGTTGCTATTTCCAGATAGTGGTGGAATATAACCAACACTGTTTTTGACTCGAATAGCACCTGCAATCATAGAATCAACATAAGCTTTGTTGGTGAGGTCATCTGTTGAGGTTGGCGCTGTTATGCATTTAACAACACAATTTGTCATCACAAGATTCCCAGTCATTGTATCACCGATTTTGTTGACCACGGTGCTTTTTAAGTTGACAAGTGATGAATATGGAACAGCATCACCAGGATTGACTGGTACTGGTACATTTGTTATCGCAACATTGTTCATGTTTAAAATTCCAGTCATTGTGCTTCCGGTTCTAAGAACAGCATTGTCATTCATATATTTAACATTGACAGCGTTGTCAAGTGCCCATGATAAGTATGTGTTAAGTCCATTTAGAACATATCCACCCATGTTGACCGAGCCAATCATTGTTGTTCCAGTTCTAGGAACATATTCCGCTAGTTTTGTTGTTACCTGTGCATAAGATGTAGCATCGGTGATGTTTCCTGGTGGAAATGTCGTTGGTAATCCTGTTATTTTAGCACCATTAACCATTGTTAACGTTCCAGCCATTATATCTCCAGCGTGGCTGACATATTGCGATGTAATATCGTCAACATATGTTTTGTTTACTAGATCAATAGCCGTTGAAGGTATTGCCGAGGATGTTATTTTATTCATTCCCATGCTTAACGTTCCGACCATAATATCACCAGTGCGTTTGAGAAATACCGTTGATTCATCCACATATGTTTTGTTAACAAGATCAGTGCCATTAATTGGAACATACATTGATGATATTTTGTTTGATCCCATGATAAGTGCGCCCAACATTGTGCTGCCATAGCGGTTGACATATATTGATGACACTGTGTCAACATATAATTTGTTGACAACGTCTGATGGATTTGTTGGAACATACGATGAAGTTATTTTATTGGAACTCATATCAAGGATTCCAGTCATTACATCGCCGGCTTTATTAACTTTTCTGTCATTGATTGCTAATATTTGTATTAGACTCACCGCTTGAGTATTATTGGGATTGAGAACAGGATAATCAGTTTCTAAACCAATTACTCTGGAATTACTCATTTTTAAGTTGCCGGTCATTGTATCTCCGGATTTTTTTACTAATCCTGATACATCTGCAGCTTCAACAACTTTTGCAGTTGATGGAGTACCCAATGTTGCATTTATTACTGTACCAAATTTGCTATAATAGGACATTATTATAATATAGATTTTGCATAAATATTTATAAATATATATAAATATATATATATATATATATATATATATATATATATATATATATATATATATATATATATATATATATATATATATATATATATATATAAACAAAAAAAATGTCGATTATTAACTTTGATGATCCATCACGAGATATTCGAACAAAGCATAAGAATGAGTTGCCAGATACACATTATTTAATTGTTGGAAGAACTGGATCTGGTAAAACTAATCTTTTGATGAATTTAATAATTAGTAAAATATTAAAATATGATCGCGTGTTTATTTATACAATTAATGCGCAACAACAAAAATATGATTTATTACAACAATTTAACAATCAGGTTTTAAAAACAATTTCTGGCAACAATGTCATTACATTTCATTCACCTGATGAAGTTATTCCTGTTGCAGAACTTGACGATGAGGAGAACAAGATTGTGGTATTTGATGATATACCTTTGACGACCAAAGACACGAAACCCGTGGAATCCTATTTTGCATTGTCGCGAAACAAACGCTGTAATTCTATTTATCTCGCTCAAAGTTATTTTACAGTACCAAAGACGATTCGACGCAACACAGGTTGTTTTATTTTATTTGGTGGACTTGATAACAATGATGTAAATAGAATCGCAAATGATTTTTATGGTGGCGCCATCGATAAAAAACAATTTATTCAAATGTATAAGTCGGCGACGCTTAACATGTATGATTTCTTTTTGTTTGACAAATACGCTGCCGATCCTGAAAAGATGTTTCGTAGAAATATTACACAGTTTTTTTGATTGCAATTCAGTTTATTTAAAAATTATGAATAACTAATTAATAATGGAACGATATTATTTGCAACAAGTTCATGGAATTAATGATCGAATAAGCGTGTTGCGTCGATTGAGTTTAGCTAAATACAAAAATCAACGATTGTTTCAATTGACCAGACAGCGTGAACGGACCAGCGAGGATTCATTGATAAGTTTTTTGAAACCCGTTCGCAAGTTATTTGTTGGATCTTTTGTTGATCCAGAAACCAATAAGGAAATAGATTTAGATATAGCAACAGCAATCAATCGCGGCTTTCAACCAACCAATAAAATACTTAATAAAATTAAAAAACAGTTTAAACACCTAAAATTAAATATCATTGACGATTCTGGTGTAGCTTCTAAAGAAACACAAACAAGTGAAATACTGGATTTAGATCGGCTTCAAAAGACATTAGCGCAAAAACCATCAACGTCTGAAGATTTTTTCAAAGCGGGTCCACCAAGCGATCGCAGACGATCTAAGGCGTCATCGTCGTCGTCGCCACCACAATCACCACCATCAGGTGCTGCTGTTCAAAAATTATTTAGTCCAAAATCTCAAAGTTCACACGAATCAATGTATTATGATGTTGATGATTTCCCACAGCAATCGAGCGTGCTCGATCAGGCTGATACTTATGATGCAAGAGAAATAACATATGATAGTATAAGAGATTATAGTTTACAAGAATTAATACCATTACAACGTGAAAATTTGATTTTACGACGTAGTCTAATTTTTGGTCACAATTTTAATTTAGCGCCTTCTATTTTTAAAGCTAATGATATAATCGATAAAAGAATTTTTGAAGAATATTCATCACAAGCTCGCGACGAAGAAACTGAAGATTTAGACAAGGCAATTCAACATTTAACAAATCAATATCGAAGTGATGTCAATCTACAAGATGACGTTGACTTATATCAAGATCAAGATTTGCAAATAAAGAAATTATCAGCTTATTCTAATGAAATGAAAAATCGAAAAAGCTTTAAAATATCTCCAACCGATGATTATCACAAACCTTTTGAAACGTCTAAACGTGATGATGATGATGAAGATCAAGGTGAACAATTGAGGATTGTTGATACATCAGCGATCGAACCACCCCAATCGCCACCGTTATATTATGAAGAAGAACCACAACAATCAAGCACGCTTGATCGGTCAGAAAAACCGCAACAGTATTCTCAAGTCGTTGAAGAAAAATCACAATTCGAAAAAGAACAACAAATCGAAGAAAAACCACAATGGTATTATCAAACCGTCGAAGAAGGACCGCAAAAGTATTATCGAGTTGGTGAAGAAGAACCGCAACAGTATTCTCAAGTCGTTGAAGAAAAATCACAATTCGAAAAAGAACCACAAATCGAAGAAAAACCACAATGGTATTATCAAACCGTCGAAGAAGGACCGAAACGGTATTATCGAGCTGTCGAAAAAGAACCAGCAACTAAAACAGCTGATGAAATAAAACAAAAACAAATAAATGCAGCGAAACAACAACTTGGAGAATTAAAAATGGAACAAAAACTCCAAAAAGATTTTGAAGATATCGCTGAAATAAAATTACCTAAAACAAAAACACAACAAGAATACGAAGAACGACAACAACAAAAACCTGATTATATGAGTGAGCCACGTTTAAGCATAAAAGAAGTCAAAAAGAAATTGGAACCCGTTGATGTTCCTATCACTTTGGAAAAAAAACCAAAAGAAGATCAACGAGCTAAACAAAAGGAAAAATCTGACAAATATATGGAAGCGGTGTTTGAGTCATCACAAGCAGTGAATAAAGACGCTGCACGTGAAATTAAACAGAAACAAGATCAGTTAACACGGCAACAAACTAGCGAGAAAAAAAAATTTAATCTTTCCACGGACACAAAAATATCTGAAAAATTACAAGAGGCCAAACAATCTGATATGTCGTTTTATGATTATAAGAAAAGAGAATTAGATGATGAATATAAATTGAATCCACAACGATTAGAATTAGAAAGACAACAAAAGAAAGAACTTGATAAACTACCAGATGTGACATTAATAAACGATCAATTAAGTTTATTAGCAGTCGATTATCAAAACAAGTATGAAGAAGCTGTGAAATTTGGTGACTTTAAATATGCAGAACAACTCACTAAAATATATCATGCAGATAAAGCCGTGTTAGAATCTGCGCGATCTAATCAAATACAAGTTATAAAAAATCTTAAAGAAAAACATGCTAAAGAAACAAGAGATTTGGAAACAAAATTTAATAGTCAAATAGAGGAAAAATTAGAAGGCTTTGAAAGATTTACTGAATGGAATCAAGAAATGACAGGAACATTAACCGGTGAGAAAATAAAAAAGGATTATAAAGAGTTACTGAGCCAACAAGATGATACTTTTAAAACAGAAACAGCAAACATTGAAAGAGGAGCAGAATTGGAGAAATTAAGAAATCTTGTGCAAATAAAAGAAGATGAACGTCAGGGAAAACTTAAACCCCCACAGCCAGAACAATGGAAACAAAAAGAACAAAAAAAATTATCGTTTGCGCCAATCGAATCAGCAATCGATGAATCGGTCTTTGACCGATCAGCTCGATCAGCACCACCTAGTGTACTTCCAGAAGATATGTCAAATATGACGTTTGGGAATATACTGCAAATGATATCAGATCAACCACAGCAATCTAGCGTGCTCAATCGACCAAAAACTCAGTTAAAAAGTAAAAAAGGTAATTGGGCGATTTCAGAAAAATTAGAAGGAATAATTGGTGCAAAACCTAAAAAACCACTTAAAACAATAACAACACAAGTGGAGCCTACAACAGAATCGGTTGTTACCACACCATTGATTGAAATAAAACCTGGTGGGCCACCACCTCCACCTCCTTTATTTGATCCAGAAGCATTTAAAACAATGAAAGTTACAAGAGCTGCTTCAACACCCGGTGAGATAGTACGAGCTCCAGTACTAAAAAAGAAAATAATTGCTGAAAGACGGCCTGGAGAAGAATCAGTTCAAAGTTCCATCAGTGATAAACTAGAGCAACTAGTGTTAAAATCTGTAATTGTTAAAAATCCTGAATCGATTAGGGGCGATGAATTATCTAATATGTCAATGCCAGAGATTATTGAATTACAAAACAACGTAGCACAAGATGCAGAGTATTTAAGCGATTTTAAAAATGATAAACGTCCTTTTATTCAAGATTTAATCGTAAACAATCATCGGCTCAAATCTAGAATAATATATCATCTAAAAACACATAGACATTAAAACATGTAATTGTATATATATAAACTACAACCTGATGGAAAAAAATTATAGTTACACCGACTGGTGGACGTCATTGGTTAAAGTTGCCAAACATCTTGGTATTATTCCAGCAAACACCAATGCAAATAAAGTTATCAACGCGATTAAAGATATTGGCGGAATTAAAACTAAAAATAGTAACGCTAATAGAAATAAAATTAATACTCTGCGACGACTTGTAGCATTAAAACAAAATCAGCAATCGAGCACGCTCGATCAGATCCATCAACAATCCGTTAAAAACGGATCGCATGGATCATCGACGAATAGGTCAACGAATCAGTCAACGAATCAGTCAACGAATCGGTTTTTAACCGATCAAACTGATCAACCTGATCAGGCACGCTCGATTAATCAACAAATCAGTCAAAGACTGATCGACCCGATCAGATTGATCAACGATCAACCGAGGTTGATCAACGACGAAGATAATAAACGAATTATAGCATTAAAAAACCTTTCTTTGGTTCAACAAAAAAATAAAGAGTTGTTTCAACAGGCGCGGTGGGATGAACAGCACAGAGAGGAATCATTGCTTAGATTTTTAACACCCGTTCAAAGGTTATTTGTTGGTACATTTATTGATCCAGCAACGAATAAGGAAACAGATATGGATATAGCAACTGCAATTAAACGTGGTTTTATACCAACCGAACAAACACTTATTGAAATTAGAGATAAAATCGATCAGTTAAAAACTGATTATCTACGCGGTCGACGAATCCATGAATCAGTCAAAGACCGATCAGATAAATCAACAAGCACGCTCGATCAACGCTTGATTGCCGATTTACCGATTGCTGATTCGTTGATTCATGGATTCGTTGATCGAGCAAGCGTGTTAGATCAACAATTGAGTATTCCACCTCCACCTCCACCTCCACCTCTACAATCGATGAGTCAGTCGCTGATTGATCAGCTCAATCAAAGATTGAGTTCTTTACCTCCACAATCGAGCGTCCTCAATCAACCTGATCGGTTAAAAACCGATTCGTTGAGTCCTCCACCTAAACCTAAACCTCAACTTCAACCTAAACCTCAACTTCAACCTCCACCTCCACCTCCACTTCCCCCTTCACCTCCCCAATTGTTGAGTCCTCCACCATCGAGCGTGCCCGATCGGACTGATCAACTCGATCAACAACAAACTTTTGAATTTTCTGATCAACATTCAAAGTATGTTGAAGAAGCTTATAAATTGTCTATTGACGAACTAGACAAACAAAGACAGGAGCTGACTGTGTTAAATAAATCAAGAGGTCAGGTACTACGTTATAATAAAGACCCTAATTTATTAAAAATACATCATGACAACATTGTAAAAAATAAAATATTTAAAAACGTGATGGACCATCGAGAGAATATCACTGAATTTGAAATGCAAACTTATGCTGATATATCTAGAAAAATGAATGTACCAATCAGTGAAGTAATGTATGATAAAAAATTTCTCAATATGGCAGAGATTTTAGAGATAAAGCACTTCAAGAAGAAAAAATAAAAGATTTACATCAAGTGCTAGATATTCAGTTTAAATATCACGCAAAATCTTTGAATGTTGATCAACTGATTGATAAAATAAACACCCTCGAGAAATTAAAAAGTTTAGAGACCCCAAAGCAATTAGATATATATAAAAAAATGTTGAAAGAAAAGTTGGAATTGGAACCTACTTCAGGGGATAGGAAGGCCCTGTTGGCGGAAATACAAAGTCTTTCTAAATTAAAAGCACCACCACCAAAACAAGAACCACTAAAACTAAAAGACATGGGTGATATAATGAAAGAGGCTATGCTTAAAAAGCGCATTAAGATGGGTCATGCTGATGATGATGATGATGGTTCTGGTGCTACCGATGGTGGTGCTGATGATGAATGGGATGATACACCAAAACCAGCAAAACCAGCAACATTACCAAAAACTGGAAAACCAGCACCAGCAACATTACCAAAAACTGGAAAAGGTATTAAAATCTTTAAAAATCTTCGCGATGTAATAAATCGATTAAATGTACTTGTATCGTCAAAGAAAGCCGGCAATTCTGGAGTGGAAATTGACAATGAAATTGTGGAAATAATGGATTATCTCAGAAGCAGTAAATATATAAACACAAAAACATATAAAAAATTTGTACATAAGTTTATGATTGGTTAAAAAACAATTGATCGATTTTTATAAACGATTTTTATAAAAATTGTTTGTATAATCACTAACAATGTCTGCTGTAACATTACTCATGGATTCAACTACATCAATGAGTCAAGATAGTTCAACAAACAGCGCAAATTTTAAAGTATCGTATTCCCCAGCAATTGAACTTCCCGCCGACACCGATTACGAACTAGGATTAATATCCGCTACAATGTGGCACTCGTTTTACAATATTAAAAAAGACATCAACGATCGATTAGATATTATCGTCGGCGGAGTCAGCAAAACAATAATAATAACACCTGGCGCCTACAACATCTCTGACATTAATGATTTTATTAAATTAGAAATTAAAAAACTTGGTTACAGCGACGACTTTAAAATTGAGCCAAATTATAATACAATGCGCTCGTCAATGAACTTAAAAAACAATTTTCGTGTTGATTTTTCAACCCCACACACAATCGGTGAAATGTTTGGTTTTGCAAAACAGATCTATGGTTCTCTAACTGATTCTGATGTAACAATAAGTGGAGAATTCCCAATAAATATATCCGATGTTAGCTCAATTTTAATTAATTGCTCAATCATTTATAGGTCTCATTCAGCGCGTGGCAGTCGAGGTCAAACAATTTACTCTTTTATTCCAGATGCTCCTCCTGGATCATTGTTGATGGTGTCGCCGAAACAAGTTATTTATTATCCTCTTAATGTTAAAGATAGAATCGCAGATGTTACAATGTCAATCACGAACCAATCGGGACGGCAATTAGATTTTAATAATGAACAGGTAACGTACTACTTGCATTTACGCAAAACTACCTAAGGTAGTTTCATCAACCTGATCGGTCCGATCGAGCACGCTCGATTGCCGATTCGTGGATTCAAAATCTTCCTAAGAAATTCTCGAATTTCCGTAGTTTCATCAACCTGAGTTTCGAAGCCATTTAACTGATTCGTTGATTGTCTATTGACAATTTTTATCAATGGTGTTTTATAATATGCGACAACGTAAAATAATGAACAAAAAAATCGTTGGAGGATTTCTCGGAGGAATATTTTCAAAAGTTGTACGTGTAAAGCCAGGAATAGATTTTATAATATCACCAATTGCAGTTCACGAATCGATGAATCGGTTTTTAACTGATCATCAACTCGATCATACAAATAAAATTGGATCCGGTTTATTTAGTAATCTTTTTAAATTAGCAACAACAAGTGCATCTAAATTTATTCCAAAACTTGCACCGATTGCATTTGATGCTGCAAAATCATTGACTACAAGCGCGGTATCTGCGGCTGGAACAGCAGTTGGACAAAAGATTGCTGATAAAATTCGAGGACAACCACAGCCATCGAATCAGCAATCGTCGATTGAGTACGCTCGATTGCCGAATCAGTTAAAAACAGATCAGATGGATAGATTAATAGCAAATATAGCTCCAACTCCTGAAATAGAACGAGCGATGAAAAAAACTGCTAAAGAATTTAGTAAACAACGATCAATCGACGATCGACGATCTGTTGTAAACGGATTAACAAATGGATTAAACGGACGATCCGTTGTAAACGGATTAACAAATGAATTAAACGGACGATCAGTTCAACGAGTAACTCAAAATCCAGTTTTTTACTAACCGATCGGTATGATCGAGCGTGCTCGATTTGATCGGTTAAAAACCGATTCGTCGATTGCTGATTCATCGATAATCCATCTTGATGGATTCGTTGATCAACAATTTTTATGTAAATGATTATATAATAAACGTTATGTCAATTAGATCATATCTTAATATCAGCGACATTTATGATGTGGATAATTCTGCAACAGAATTTGAGTACATTGAATATCAAGAAGATCAACCAAATACTACTGATAAAGAAGGAGTTCTTATTTTAAGGACACGTGATGAAGACCTTTATCTGTTACCTCATAAAGGATACATTGAAGTTCGTGGACGTTTAATGGATGTAAACGCAGCACCAGCAGTAGCTTTTGTGGCCGGTACAAACATCTCTTTGGTAAACAATGGTTGGTCATTATTTGAACAAGCAAAATATATAATCAACGATAATGAAATCGAACATATAAGACATCTTCCATTGGCTAGCACAATAATGAATGTCATAAGTTTTTCCGAAGATTATACACGATCGATTGCAACAAATATGTTGTGGATGAAAGATGGCTCTACTGGAGGTGCTAATCCATTTGAGTTTAGAACAGGTGGTGCTGGTGCTGTTGCTAATGATAATAATAATTTTGCTACAGATCCTAATCAAGCTGCTGGTGCTCTTACTGGCGCTAATGTTGTAACTTATGTTAGAGACGGACTGGCAGCAAATCTTCGACAACAACATTATAACGAAGGTTATGCAAAGCGGCGAGCAATATGTGATACCAGCCGGATGGTTACAATACTTCTTCCTTTGAGCTCAGTCTTTGGTTTCTGCAAGGACGTTACTTCCGTGGTAAGAAGTATGAGGCATCGAATTGAATTAACAGTATCTAAACCAGAAAACCATATACTTAAAGGAGCTGGGGTCCACGATGGTCGATTTGTTATCAATTACGTATCGCTGTGGATGCCAAAAGTTGTACCATCAACGTTAGTATCATTAGAACTCGAGGAGGCATTAACTTCCTATACGCGAAAACTGTATTTCGAACAATGGCGAACATATGAACATGGTGTTCCAGCCGGTAGTGCTAGTGGTACATGGAGAATAGATACAGTACCATCGGAACGATTGCCGCGACACATCTTTGTTGTATTTCAAACGTTAGAAAGAAAAAATAATCAAGAACAAAATAATATGATTTTCGATCATATGTTTGTGGAACGAATCCTTGTAAGAATGGCTTCAAGGCAGTATCCAGAACGAGCTCTAGAATGTAATTTTGATCCAGTAAATAAAAATATTTCCCGCGCGTACTTTACGTTGATGGAAGCTATGCAAAAGTATCAAGATACCGCAGATGGATCTCAAATATCACTCGATGAATTTTCAAGATTATATCCAATATTTCATTTTGATCTTACAACACATTCTGAACGATTAGTTGGTACTCCAGCAGATATTGAAATTCAATGGAACCTCAACAATGCTCTGTACTCTGCTGCAATAACAGCTGCAAATGCTGCTGGTGGGAGAGTAGCTGGTGGTGTTGCTACCACAGCTGGATATAATAATTTAGCTTATAACGTTTATGCGTTAATAACATCTGACCGATATGTTGTTCTTGATGCTCTTAATGGTAAAATGTCAATCAAAGTGTAAATCAAGTGAATTTTTATAATATTGGTTTGTATAATGCCTCGTAAAATTTATAAACGAACTCGATCAACTCGATCCACTAAATCAGCAACTAAACGCAGATTAACTCGATCCACTAAAAGTGGATTAACAGGTGGGTCAATTGGTAGTTTCATCGTCACAGCAGCAAAAACTTTATTACCAAAAATATTACCACTATTAGGAACATTGGGTGTTGCAGCAGCAACTGGAGCAATATCTGGAGCAACGGAAAAAGCAACATCAGGACGAGGAATTCGGCGTAGTCGATTTCGACGTGTACGTAAACCAGTTTATGGAATGGGTATTAAACGATGTCGTTGTTAATCCTTAAATTTTTATGTAATCAATTGTATACACAATGATCAGAAGACCGCGGCGATCTACTGGTGGAATGAGGCGAAGAGGTGGATTTATTGGACCATTATTGGCAGGAATAGCTGGTTCACTGCTACCAAATTTGTTGGGTATTGGACGAGGTGTAAAAAAAAGACGAACTCGAAAAGGCCACGGAGTAACCCTACCAGGAACAAGAAGAGCAGGATATGGACTACGACGTCGACGAAGAAGGTAAATAAATATATATCACCGTTAAGCAACTTTGAAATTATGGACTATTTAAAAAATATTAAAAACTTTATTGGAGTGTTTAACAAAGACCAACTTGATTCGCTGATCGAGCGTGCTCGATTTGATCGGTCTTTGACCGATTCGTCGACCTCAGTCGATTCGCTGATCGTAAACATACAAGATTTCAAAGACGGATCAGGAACACATTGGGTTGCATTACATGGTAATAATTATTTTGATTCATTCGGCATTCCACCTAGCGAAGCTGTTAAAAAATATATTCAGCGTCGTGGACGAACATGTTCGATCGAGCACGCTCGATTTGATCGGTCAAAGACCGATTCGTCGATTAATTACTCGTCGAAGCAAATTCAACCAGCTGGAACCAACACATGTGGTTATTATTGTATACTATTTATACGCTGGATGAACTTGAAAAAATCATTTGTTGATTTTATTTTGCAATTTGATCCAAACCCAACGGTGAACAATGATATAATTTGTATGAAAATGTTTAATCAATTTTATAAATAAAATCAATTTTATAAATGATTATTATCTAATTAATTATTATATAATTGATTATTGTATAATGTTAACTTACTGTCTCAAGTGTAAAGTTAAAACAGAAAGCAATAATGAGGCAACAACAACAACAAAAAATAATCGAACAATGATAAAAAGTATATGTGAAGTGTGTGGTGGAAAAAAGAGTACTTTTATTAGTAATCAGCGAATCCATCAAGATGGATCATCGACCGTGCTCGATCAGCGAATCGGCAGCGGTAATAATAATTTGGTTGATCTTGCGTTAAGTGAGTACGTCAATGATATTATCGACGATTAATCAATAATGAATTGTAAGTGTAGATTTAATGGCGGACCATCACAAAAATGTATTTGTGTGGAAGGTAATGCAGTACACGTTTACTGCAAAAAATGTAAAAAAAGTAAAATTGTTGGTGGAGCAATTGATATCCATAAATGGATTGGAAAGTTGCCACGACCTAAAGGCGGTTGGACATTACCCGGACATAAATACACTGGACCTTGGAATCCATTAGAGACTCAACTTGATAGCAATGATCAACCGCTACCAGGACAAGAACCATACAATCAAGTTGATGCCACAGCTATGAGACATGATATATGTTATCGCGATAACGTTGGAGCCAAACATATGTGTGATAAAAAAATGTTGGACGAACTCCGAGAAATACAACCAAAAAATATGAGAGAACGAGCTGATAAATTATTTGTTCGAGGAATAATTGGAGCAAAATATAAACTTGGTCTTGGTCAATCAATCAAATCAAATCTCAGTAAACTTACCGCTGAGCTTCACAAACCAAAAAAAAATAGTTTCAACGACGTCGCGTGGTCGTAAATGCTGTAGACGATACATGGGCAGTTGATCTTGCAGATATGTCAGCGCTTGCTGACGATAATGATGGTAATAAATTTTTATTAACTGTGGTAGATATTCAAAGTCGATTTGCTTTTATCGAACCAATAAAAAAAAAAATGGGTGCAACAATAACATCAGCGTTTAGCAAAATTATTGCAAATAGTGAGCGGCAACCAAACAAAATATGGACCGATCATG
Organism: Margaritifera margaritifera; assembly: GCA_029931535.1. Taxonomy (NCBI): domain Eukaryota; kingdom Metazoa; phylum Mollusca; class Bivalvia; order Unionida; family Margaritiferidae; genus Margaritifera; species Margaritifera margaritifera. The sequence continues at coordinate 215,417 of JAQPZY010001572.1, read as the reverse complement.
GAGTTGAATTTTACAACAAGCAATTCGAGGATTGGTTAAAACAACATAATATTAAAAAATATACGACGGGTAATGAGGGTAAAAGTGTAATTGTTGAACGATTCAATCGAACAATCAAAGAAAAATTGTACAAATGGATGACCGCTAATGACACACGCAGATACGTCGATGTTTTACCACAAATCGTAAACGAATACAATAATACAACAAATCGATCAATTGGTGTAACTCCAAATGAAGCACTAGCTGATCCAATACTAGCGAGTGAAAATCTTTATCGCAAACACAAATTCAATGTTGATGATCGTGTTAGAATTTCATTATCTAAAAAACAATTTGAAAAAGGATTTACACCAAATTGGAGCGAAGAAGTGTTTGTAATCAGCGAGATACTAACAACGATTCCTGTAACCTACAAATTAATAGATCAAAACAATGAGCCAATCATAGGAAGTTTTTACGAACAAGAACTGCAGCGAACAAATCAAGATGTATTTGTAATTGAAAAAGTAATAAAACAACGCGGCAATAAATCATTTGTAAAATGGCGCGGTTACGGTGATTCTTTTAATAGTTGGATACCTCAGTCGTTGATCAAGCGTGCCTGATTGATGAATCAAACCAGTGCATTTCACGGCAGATTCTAATATAATTATTTAAAATATACTTGCACTTGACGGGTGAACACAAGTTTATTAATTCACGACGTCGTTGTTCGTCAACGTTTAATAATTCAAAAATCTTAACAAAAATATAATCAAATTTAATATTTTTTTTACGTCCTGGAATCTTAACATTTTAAAAAAAATTAGTTTTCGTTGAAATTCTTCACGTTCTTCTGGTGTAAAATTGAATTTAATAGTTTTTTTAATTACATGATATTTTGCATTGTATTTGCTTTTTTTTCTAAAATTATGATAAGGTCGATAATCAACGACTGTAACAGCGTCATACTCATCAACAACCTCTCCAGGTTCTAAATCATATTTTGGAACATTATCATTGATCCATCGACGATCGAGCACGCTCGATTGCTGATTCGTTGATTGTGTATTAACAACATTATTTGTAATTGAAATGTGTTTGTGGTTGATAGTTTGATCATTGCGATCAGTATTACTAAGAAGTAATCTTAATTTTGCCAACATTATTATATAAAACACAATTTTATCTAATTAATTATTATCTAATCGATTATTATATAATTGATCATGACAGCAATAAGATATCATTACAAAGGATTTATAGAAAACATGCCCGATTTGGAACGCGCAATAAGATACTGTTTCTCAAACAATGATACTCAAGGAAGCGTTATGATACAAATAAATAAATTAAGCAATAAAATTGGAGCAGAAAAAAATAATATTTTATTAACGTCTAATGAACTAAAAATATTTAATGAAGCTGGAAGTGTAGTCGTTGATTGGAACATCGACACAATCATGCTTTATGTTCATAACTGTATCCCGAAAAATTAACTAATAAGAATACTGACAAATTAATTTACATAATTAAACTGAATTTTGCGTTGCAATTTCTTCGAAAACGCTAATCTTTGAATTCCATCAGCGACGCGTTTCACAGATGGTGGTGTGATATTAAAATGTTTGGCTGCTGACGATATTGATTTAAATTCTTGTTGTTCTTTTGTTTCTGAATCGATTGATGTTACTGGACGCGCTGGTTTACCAAATGTAGTTTGGTTAGCATTATTACCTCGTCTTGAGTTTTCTCCTGAAGTAACTAAATCTAAGTTTTCTAATCGATTATCCGTCTTAATCTTATTAAGATGATCTATATATAACAAGTTTTGATTGAATCAAATCATTAAAAACTTCGTAAACAAAACGATGTGATCTCATGTGTTTAAGATCAGGTGATAAAGTAAAATGTAAATATCCTAAATTATTTATATGGCCAACTGTTTTCTTTGTTCGCACATGTTTAATAATTCCCTGATCGTTTGCTTCGTAATTTTTATAAACTGAATGTTTTTGAAATTCATCCTGCAAACCCAGGTTATCAACATTATTATCAATAACAGAACCATTAACATTATAAACTCTATATCCAGTTGGAATTTCATCGACAAAACAAGTATAAATAAAATCTTTGATAAATATATCCGTCTCATCACAGATAATTTTATACCCTGCTGGTGTTGTAACAATTTCTAGATAAATTTCATCATCACAGGAAACTGAACCCATCATTGTTCCATAAAATCCGTTAAATTCGGGATGAGCGCAAGGTGTATTGAGTTCATCATATTCTGGAATTCTAGATTTTTGCATTGTATATAATATTGTAAAATAATGTCTCTAATTGATTAATCTAATCGGTTAAAAAAAATTCAATTAGATATATAATATATAATAATAATGCGGAAATCAACACAGGTTAAGAAAATTGCTTCAGCGTTTGCAGGATTTGATAATTCGTGGGAAATGAATCTAGCGAATAAAATCGTGTCATTATCACCATTTAAATTATATGATATTATAGCTCCAATAATAATACAAGAACGATCAAAACATCTGAGTATCAAATTTTTAGTGCAATATAAAGTAATATTTGAAAAAATAACAATCGGTGATAAACTACCAAATAAAATTGAAGCCTACATTTCATCAAAATCAAAAATTGCTTTATTAGGAACAAATATAAAAAAAACTAATAACAAAAGTAATTTTCAGTGAACTTGAAAATAAAATAGCGGAATATATTTCATCAGGTTCAGCCTGGATATTACAACAAATACGATCTGTACTTGTGCACACACATAAATTTAAACCACTGCGAGGAAAATCTTATGTAGAACTACCAGAAAAAACAAATAACAGTAAATGTGTGATAAATGTAAAAAACAACGATAACAAAGGTTTTCAATGGGCAATTCTATCTGCGCTTTATACACCTGAAAGAAATCCAAACAGAGTATCGCAATACAAACAATATGAAAATGTATTAAAATTTACTGGAATTGATTTTCCTGTTGCTGAATCACAGATTGAAAAATTTGAAAAACTCAATGAGATCAGTGTTAATGTGTTTGGTCTAGAAGAATCTGCAAACAAAATAAAATATTATCCGCGATTGATAAGTAAAACAGCATCTCAGAAAACAATTAATTTGCTTTATTACAGGGAACATTATTCTTATATCAAAAACTTTGATGGCCTAGTTGCATCACAATATAACAAACACAAATCTAAAATGTATTTCTGCTATAAATGTTTACACGGATGTCAATCAGAGGATGTGTTAATAAAACATCTCGATTATTGTGTAGAAGTTCAGCGAGTAAAACTACCAGAAAAAGGAAAAGAATCATTAAGTTTCAGCAACTATAACAAACAACTGAAAATTCCATATGTTATTTATGCTGACTTCGAATCATTACTCATACCAATCTCATTAGCATCTAATAATCCAGAAATATCATCTACAACTGAAATACAAAATCATGTTCCTTGCAGTGTTGCTTACAAAGTAGTATGCGTAGATCCAAATCTTTCAAAAGATATTAAATTATATCGTGGCAATAATCCCGCTGAATGGTTATTATCAAACTTGATGAATGAAGCAAATAACATACGATTGATGTACAAACGACCTAAAAAAATGACATCACTAACACAACAACAAGAAGAAGAACATAAGATGTCAAATATTTGTCATATTTGTCAACAACAAATTATACGTGAATCTGATAAAGTAAGAGATCATTGCCATATTACTGGAAAGTATCGTGGGCCAACACATGATCAATGTAATCTACATTTTAAATGCCCTGAGTTCATTCCAATAATATTTCACAATTTGCGAGGTTATGATTCACACATCATCGTTGAGGCATTTGATAATGTAAATCTGCGTGATAAAAAAATTAGTTGCATCGCAAATACCGATGAAAAGTATATGTCAGTGACAATAGGACCTCTACAATTTATTGATAGTTTACAGTTTAAACCTGCAGCATTAGATGTACTAGCAAAAGGATGTAGCAAATTTACTCATCTCGAGCAGCATTTTAATGCAATTGATAAATCAATCGACAGTAACATATTAAAACAAAAAGGAATTTATCCTTATGAGTACATGGACGATTGGAAAAAATTCGATGAAACATGTCTTCCACCACATGGTAAATTCTATTCCAAACTAAAAATGGAACAAATATCTGATAGTGATTACAAACACGCGCATAAAGTCTGGTCAACGCTAAATTGTAAAACACTTGGCGATTACCACGATGTATATCTTAAAACAGATGTTCTATTATTATCTGATATTTTCGAGGAATTTAGATCTACATGTTTAAACTATTACAAACTTGATCCTTGTTGGTATTACTCATCTCCAGGATTATCGTGGGATGCAGCATTAAAACTAACTAAAGTAAATCTAAAATTGTTGACAGATCCAACCATGTTTTACTTTATAGAAAAATCAATACGTGGTGGAATAAGTGTTATTACTAAAAAAACATGCAATCGCCAATAACAAATACTTAAAAGATTATGATGCAAGCAAGCCATCAAGTTATATAACATATTTAGATCCAAATAATCTTTATGGTTGGGCAATGTCTCAACCAATGCCTGTTGACGAATTTAAATGGATAACCGGAGACCAATATCTGACTGAAACAAATAAAAAAATACCAGATGATGTAGGCTACTTTGTTGAAGTCGATCTAATGTACCCCAATCATCTACATAAATTACATAATGATTATCCATTTTGCGCGGAACAATTATTAATCACCAATGAGATGATATCTCAGGAACAACGCGATCTAAAAGTAAAATATAATCTAGGTAAAAATGTAGCATATAAACTTGTGCCCAATTTAATGAGTAAAACTCGATACATCCTTCATCATCGAGCATTAAAACAAGCAGTTGATCATGGTATTGTAATAACATATGTTCATCGCGCATTAAAATTTAGACAATCTTGCTGGCTCAAGGAGTATATCGACTTTAACACAATTAAAAGAACAGCGGCAACCATGGAATCAGAAAAAGACTTTTTTAAGTTAATGAACAATTCAGTATTTGGTAAAACAATGGAAAATATAAGAAAGCGTCGAAACATAGAATTAATCAATAATCCGGCACGGCGAGATAAAGTTCTAGCCGAAGACACATTTGTATCAATGAAAATTTTCACAGAAAACCTGGTAGCGGTGCATAAACGTAAAACCGAACTAAAACTGAACAAACCAATTTATGTTGGATCCGCTATATTAGATATATCAAAGATATTAATATATGAGTTTCATTACGATTATTTTAAAAGTAAATATCCAAACTCAGAATTATTATTTACCGACACAGATTCTCTCTGTTATCACGTTGAAGCTGAAGATTTATATCAAGACATCTATGACAACAAAGCGCTGTTTGATCTATCAGACTACCCCAATAGTAGTCCGTTTAAAAACGATGAAAATAAAAAGGTAATTGTAAATTTAAAGATGAAACTAATTTCACTCCAATCAAAGAGTTTGTTGGATTAAGATCTAAAATGTACAGCATAAAAACCAATGATGATAAAATAAAGAAAAAAGCTAAAGGAATTGTAAAAACTGTAGTTGATAAGCATGTATCATTTGATGATTATCTTAATGCGTTAGATGGTGAACATAATCATATATCAATGACAACAATAAACTCTACCAAACATAAGATTAAAACAAACGCGATCAATAAAGCTGGATTGTGTAATTTTGATGATAAAAGAATTTGTTATGATGGAATAAATACATTTGCATTTGGATACAATTACATTGACGTTGTCAACATATAATTTATATGAAAATGTTCTTGATATAATTTTTATGTAAACATTTATTATAAAAATAAGTTTTATGTAAACTATATGATAGGGTAAGGCGAATAAACAATCATTGATTTATCAATGCAATTAAAGATAATTCTTAAGTATAAGTTTTATGTAAACATTTATTATAGTAAAAAAAAAAAAATTAATCATCAACAATAGTGATGACAATTTCTAATTAATAATGGAAAAGAAGTGATCTTAGCATAATATATCCAATCTAGGTTTCAATTCTGCAAGAAGGGGCTTGCATGGATTGAAATGAGAGAGAGGGTGGTGTGCTGGGATCCGCCTTTTCCCTTACTACTAAGTCTTACGGACTCCTAAATGACCTGCTAAAGGAGTTTCATGGGCTAAATTAAGAATTTCCTGTCGATATGACTTAGGAACAACAATTTGATAGCTCACTGACCACTCGTCATCAGCGGGTACCTCAGGTGGTCTCCATTTCCTCATAAGGACCCCATTTTTCACAAAGTAACACACTGGAACTTGTGTGGCTTCAGTTTCACTAATAGCCCTCTGAAACAAACAAGATATCTCGGGATCTGGCTCCTGTTCAACGACAAGGGATTGTCGTTGGTCACCCTGATTAGAACAAAGAGAATGAGTTGCCAAAAGAGGATCACTGTGATCAATACCGTTTGATTGATCAATACCTGAGGAAAAAGTTACCTCATCAAAAGACTGACCAATACGTGTGTCAGCTAAAGGAATAATATCCTGATCAACATCACTCTCAAGAGCTCTTCTTGCCATAGCTCTAGTAACTGCACAAGCAGGGTACAAATCAGGGATTTCAATTTCGACAGGATCAACTTTCTGATCCAAACAAAGCTTGTCAGTTACAAGTGGATTAACCACAACCTTATCTCCAGCTAGGTCACTGCCTAGTAGTAAATGAACACCCTCTATGGGTAAAGAAGTCACTGCCCCAACAGTCACAGGTCCAGAAACTAAGTCTGATGCCAAATTGACACAATGAAGAGGAACATTTACAAAGCCGCACTCTACTCCGTGAACAAGAACACTTTCACTAGAGGAAGACTCCTCAGACAAAGGCAATTAAGTACCTGATAATAAAAGACTCTGAGAAGCTCCAGTGTCCCTCAATATTTTAATTCAAGGCTTGGCAGAATCACCAATAAGTGATATAGTGCCTTCTGACATGAATGGTTCATAAGCCTCCAAAAGAGAATCAGACTGGGGTTTGTTTGACCCAACAAATGTATTGCTTTCAATACAAGACCGTGACCTTAACCTCTTTGAAATAAGAGCATTTGGAAAAGCTCTGTCTTTACTCTGTTGCTTATTTTTCAACTTGAAGCAATCAGAAATAACGTGCCCTTTCATTTTACAATAAGTGCACGTAGGAAGAGATAAGGATTTCTGATCAGTCTTATCAGATGTTTGATTCCTAACAGTTCTGCTGTTGTGAAATTTGAGATTGAAATGGTCTTTTACCAGAAAACTGCTGAGAGGACGACTTATTGCCAAATGAAATTTTGTGAGTCAAGGAATAATCATCAGCCATACGAGCAGCATGTTCCAAAGTTTCCACATTCTGCTCGTCAAGATAGGTTTTAACATCACTATGGATGCACCTCTTGAACTCTTCAATTAATACGAGCTGTCTGAGGTTATCATAATCTTGATTAACTTTCCTAGCTGAGCACCACCTATCAAATAGTTGTTCTTTTTCCCTTGCAAATTCAACATGAGTTTGTCCAGTTTCTTTTCTACAATTCCTAAACCTTTGTCGATATGCCTCTGGTACCAACTCATAAGCTTTCAAGATGTACTCCTTAACCACATCATAATCAGTGCTTTGTTGTACTGACAGTGAAGTGTAGACTTCACGAGCTTTACCAATAAGTACACTTTGTAATAACAAAGTCCAATGCTCTCTGGGCCATTTCAAGTTTTCAGCTATTTTCTCGAAATGAAGAAAGTATTTATCTACTTCTTTTTCCTGAAAAGGGGGTACTAACCTAATATATCTAGTAACATCAAAACCTGAACTTGTGTTTAAAGGAGTGGAGTGTGCTCTGTTTGCCAGTTCTGATTCTCTTAATTTAAATTGCATTTCCCTTTCTTCTCTTTGCATCTGCATTTGTATTTGCCTCTCCTCTTTCTCTCTCTCCATCTGTATCAGCCTCTCCTGTTTCTCTCTCCATCTGCCTCTCATCTTTCTCTCTCTCTCCATCTGCCTCTCTTCTTTCTCTCTCTCCATCTTCCTCTCTTCTTTTTCTCTCTCTCTTTGAATCTGAAGCTTTGCTAACTCTAAATCCATCTGGTTCTTTAACTCTAATTCCCTTAATTTCCTGTCAGAACCAGATACAGGCTTTCTTTTCAAACTTAAAGCACTACTATCAAAAATTCCCTTTCCTACTAAATATTGAATTAAAATAATCTTTATCTCCTGTTTTGTCAATGATGCTTTCGCCTCAGACAGACTGTATTTTCTGGCAAGTTCGAGCAACTCATCCTTTCTCATACACTCTAACCCCTCCTGGGTAGGTTTTGAAATGAAATTCTGAACATTAGATGCCATTGTGAATGCTTGTTGGTTTCACACAAAAAAAATCTCTATTTAAAACCTTTGCCAAAGACAACCAAAATTCCGAGACAAAATCAATATGAATTTCAAAGATAACTTTAATATCTCTAATATGCTTTAAAGAAATTTTATCCCAGATGACGAGCCCCCAATTTCTGTTACTACTCTATGGTCTAAAAAAATGTAACAGAAAGAAAGTGAAACCAACAAATCAAGTAAAAATTAACAAGCAATTTATTTCTAGATAATTAACATGAAAAAAACCCAAAAAAAAACCACTTACAGTATTGTGTATTAAAATCCAAATAATCCAATAAGAATTAGTGTTCTAATCACAAGTCCTAAATATAGAATGTTCCGAATGCACGGGTATCCTTGAATGTTGTGATATGCCAATGGTCTTTAAAGTCCTGATGTACTAGTAGTCTTTGATGTGCTGATGTCAAAATGAAGTACTCCAAAATAGCTCTGAATAAGTTCACATAAATTCCAAAATCATCAATTAAAATTCCAAAATCCAAAAATCTATGAGCACTGTTATAATCCAATGAATATTTAAATAATTCCTCTCTTAGAATTTTGAATGACTTTCCACAACTGTAATAGCTCTTTACAAGACTGATACAAATGTCGAAACTGAAAAACTGTCCACTAAACATGGTATATATAAAGATTGGTCACATGACAGAATGTTCTAGAATATGTGTCATCTTAATGGAATTTTACTTGTATGGACATGACTTTTTACACATAACTCTAAGGATTTTCCAGTTTTATCTGTAAACAAAATCAACCTTGACCTCAAATTTGGTAAACATTATGTTTATCAAAACTATGCTTGAACTTAAATTTGAAGTAAACAAACTAATTCAAGGACACTAGTTAAACATGTTTTTTCTTCTGATAAACAACATTAAGATTTAAGCAAATATTAAAGTCAAGAAACATTTATAATTTTCTAAAATATCTATAATATTATATAAACATCATACATAACAATAGGCAAAATCTATGTTTAGCAACAGCCAATTTGACCTTGGAGCAAATGACCCCCAAATAAATTGGATTCTTACTGTGGCTAAGGGATCAAATGCACTAAAAAAATTTGAATTCTATTATTTAGAATTTACGTTATCATCCAGAAATGAAATGCATAGCAAGGCTTTTGTTTGTGCAATGTTTTCTCCATAAAAGACTTAACCTCTAATTAAAATTCACTGGTTCTATCTGATGCAACACTATCTTTTTTTATTTGCTAATGAAAACGGTGTTTTTCAATCCCTGCCAGGTGTCGGTTGAGCTTTACTTTCCCCAGTGGTCTGTCAACAAATTGTACTTAAATTAATTGTAATTAACAGAGACTTTCAGGCAGGCCATGTGTGGATTTGAATAAACTGGTTGACATCCGACATCTTTTGAAAGACTCATTTTCATTGAATTAACTATAAGAAAATGGCACTGCTTAGTTTTGCTAAAAATAGGCACAACCCTGACAATATAATCAACTATATGTGTCACAATCAGCTGTTGATTAAAGTGTTATGTAGATTCCTAATGCACGTCATGACAACTGAATCCAAAATTTAATTACTTTAGAACAGATACTTACGCACTTGTGTTTAAGATGTGTAGCTGATTGTTTTTAGTGAATCTGAGAGACAGGTTAACAGTCTATTGGTTATAATGATTGCAGAAATAACCAAAGATTATAAAATTTCTGGAGTCATTTTCATAAAAAAGAAACAATAATCTTGGTGATTAAACATTTCCAGTAGTCCGCTTCTGTCAGCAGATTCTAACATTTTTGCAGTGGAAAGTCACAATTTTTGGATGGCATTTTCATAACAATACATGTCTGTGTCTCATTATCTGTTAAAACTGATTAGACAAAATGAGATATTCATAAAACGTCTAGTCATCACCATATTGCCTTGTTTTAGCAGCGATGACTTTTACATCATTCCTGAAGCTTCTCTCTGGTTTCCTGAACACTCTCATACTCTGGTGCATAGCACACATGCAACATTCCACCAAAAAATGACCAGTCATCAAGCTTTTTTTTGGCAAATCTGAAAAAATATTAGTGGATGTCCAGCAAACCTATGCTAATAATCCATATGTAACACACACCTAACTTGTGTGGATGACAGATTTACATCCAGTTGACAAGTCCAACTAGTGGATGTAACACACTCAACATTTGTAAACAATAGCTTTACATCTAGTTGACAATGGCTAACTAGTGGATGTAACTTACAGTATTTACCTATGTATTACTCACACCAACGTCTTTGGATGATATCTTTACATCCAGTTGAGAAGTTCAACAAGTGGAAGTAACCTACATTATTTATCCATGTGTAACACATATCAACAGCAAAGGGTATAGACCTAGACCTGCCATCACATAAAGCACTGGCAGATCAGGGTCTTTGCTATTTGCTTGAATTGATAAAATACTAGTGGATGTCCAGCAAACCTATGATATGGCACAGACTCAGATTTAATGGCACATTATAAGTTGGTATATCAAGGTCTCTGCTGTTTGCAGTTCCTAACTGTACTACTATGTTATCATCGAAAAAAATTTTTGTCCAACAAGTTCAGAAAAGTGTTAAAAAACATTGGATTATTGCCAATATGGTATTATAGTGATGGATAAATTTTATCTGGTAGCCCACATTTTTGTGTTTGGGGGCATGAATAAAATGTTCTATACCATGTATGAATGGAAAATAAAATTCTGATTTTGTGCATCTTTTCAATGGATTATTGCAAGATCTTTCCAAACCCATTACAAGTGATAAACTACTGTGAATTCTGTGAATTTTATGGCTATCAATTTTCATAGTTTTGAAAAAAAATGACATTTTCATTGGTTCTTAAATTCAAGGATTGGAAAATAGAATATATTTTTTCCATAGAAGGTTTATTGTTTGTGGGTCATTAAATCTAAAGGTTTGTAGCTACTGCAAAATTCAAAAATGAGTTCAACATGAACAAATAGTATGTCACAGTACTGACCAGATGCAAACTGCCAATCATGCCAATGTGCTTGACCAATCAGCACATGTTTAAGCGGCACACAACCAGCTGCTTACTCACCCACCGTTTTCATCTGACAATCGTGTAGAAACAAGACGTTGACAATGGTGGATTTATTTCGTTGAACTGCATCTAACTTGTAATGATGGTGAAAAGATGTACCTGGGGATTTTGTAACTCAAACAATAGAAACCCAGAGTTTGACCGATTTGTGTAAACTTTCAATCGATAACCCTTTGAGATGACCCCCACGATCGCATTACACAAGAAATTACTTTATCCACTGCTCTAAAAGTGCATATAAAAACTGCTTCACTTCAAGGAAATTACATTAGTATGTATTAAAACTCTTTCCTCCCATCGGCGACAGCAGTACATAATCTTTTATTATCACATAAATTAATGTGAAAGCATCCACTCTCACGCTGTTTGCATCTCATATTGCCATTTTGATTTGTCGTGTGACCATATAACGCATGGTCAAGCTATATTTTTAGATGAGGAAAGCCCTACGTACGTCTATGTTTGACCATCATTAAATGCGATTTCAGACTTATTAGATCAAACACAATCTTAATTTCAACATTTTTTGACATTTAGAATCTAACAGAATAAACGAAAGCAAGTAAAAATTTTGAAAATGTATGCAGTAGTGCTCCTTTAATAATCTACAAGCATAAAATACACCAAACATTTGAAAATTCACTAGCTTAAAGCTGTGTTTGATGTATGAAAAAATAGTAAGTTAAATACATTGTATGCACCCCAGATGGTCTGCCCAGGTGTGTTCCAGGGCAAGGCAACAATGTTATTGCCATAGCACTAAACTTTGTATGTGCTGATTTGTCAGTTTGTTGTTAAACTCCAAACATCTTAATGAGTAAAATAGCCTTAATTGATCAGGTAAGAATGCATGTTTAATGATTCATTCAAGTACATTTCTCAAATTTCTTTGCAGATAGGATCTTGATAGTGGTAGAAGACACACAATTCAAAATATTTTATTTTCATTACTTAAACAGCTTCTGAACTACAGTCCTACCATGAAAAATGACACTTTCCTTTAAAATGGATCATAAAAGTATGTTATGTGACATGACCTTAGGTCATGATGCATGCATATACCGTTTCATCTCACTATCCTTGAGAATTTGAGATCGAACGCCTTGACACAAAAATAGATAATGTTGATCTATGATCAACACATTGATGAAAATACCAAGAAAAATAAATTACATGTTTAGAAGTTATGAGTTAAACACAAGTTTAATTAAACTACCTTCAATGACTTTAGAGTTACAGTCCTAAATAAAAAGTGAGTAAGCTTCACATGAGTTTGATCTTGGTGATAGGACCATGCTATTGACACACATGATAGGTACATGATACACCCTCAAGCTTTACAGGGGGAAACATTTCATTTCATGATCGTTAAGAACAGCTTTTGGGCGACAGTTTGGACACACACAAAATTATATTGACCTGAGACCCGAGACCTGGCTTTACAGACAGGTCCATGAAAGTGCCAAAAGACAACATCAAGTCATGATGTACTGCTATACTAAGTTTTATGTCTATTACTGCATTTAAAAGTTTGCAAATTACAGCTCCAAACAAAATAGTAATGTCCACCTTTCACCAAATGAAAATCATGCAAGTGGCAAATTTGACACCATTGTCTTACAAAGGTGTAAAAGTTTACCAATTTTCATACCACTACTTCTATCAGATTCTGAGTTACAAACAGGACACTTAAAGTACATGTAAATGTAACCTTAATATGTGACCTTGACCTTTAAGAAAGAATAACAAAAACACACACTCATTGGTTCTGATAAAATATACAAAACATCATTGAACCACTAGGCTAGTTTCTGTAAACCTTCCAAGCAGAATAATATTGGAAAATTTTGTACAAAATTACAGAAGAATCCATACACACTGATTCCACAATTTCCTAAAGTTGGCAACAAGATGATAATTTTAAAAGGTACTGAAATTACTATATTATGATACTGGATAGCAACACTATTTTACATGCAAACATTCATACAAACCATCATTTTCTTCTTTCCAAGAACACAAATATAAATGTATTTTGTGAACAGAAACAAAACTCATTTGTTGGATGAATTGTAGATAAAGTACATATTTGATCAAGGTAAAAATATACATAGAATCCTTCACCATAACAGTTAAACATCTCTCAGTGTAAGCTAAGTTCACAATGAGTCTAAACGGACAAAAGGGTTTTGGAATCTAATATATGAGAGTCACTGCCAGACCTCTGCTATGTTCGCTTGAATAGTTCTGTTAAAAAGTGGTTTTAAAGGTCCCTTATGTGATGTGACACCTGAAAAAAATGAATAAGGAATATAAACTAAAACAAATTCACGAAGTATGATGCCCTGCTAAATGCATCTAATGTGCAACGAAGAAATGTTGAGTAAGGCAACTGAAATGGAGTTTAACAGTAACAGTTTTCTGAATTAAACAATATTAATGACATTAGGAACAGTTTCTGGTTATGTAGATAGCATGCAGTCAGTTAAAGGTCAAAAGGATGAGTATATATATATGCTTTCTCTCTCCACGTTAATTTCCAGTAACAATATCTTTACCCATTATATTGAATGCATATCCATTCCTACATCACTAATTTATGTAAAACTATCATTGTGATTTAAATTTGCTGCATCATGCTATCAACTAGATCATTAATAATCCAGTGTTTGTAGTTAACTGTTTTGAGACACACCTCTTTCTCTCATATTAACTTACTTCAAGTCATTTTCCACAGGTTGGAAGCATCTAGCTCCGTTGTATCTGTTGTACTGTCTGATATTTCTTATTTCTCCATCTTCTTGATGAGACTAATCCCATCTGTACAGGCGGTTTTTCCACAAGGCACATTTCTTCTTCTGGGATGTGGGTCTTCGCCACTCTCATGTTTACATGGAGTCATCAGCTTCTACGGTAACAGCCGCAGATGTTCGAATATGTATACATTATTCCTGTGCGCTATTTATAGAACCCAAGAAGTACGCTAACGCTTTTCAAATCTGAAAGTTTGACTTCAATTATCTATGTAAACCCAAATGTTTGACAGTACTTTATGGGTCAGAAAATTGTGTTATTACAAGGATTACAATTCCTAGGAGTTTTCTGGAATTTTTGTATTTTTTCATATTATTTAGTAGTGCTCCTTGAAGGCACATAAATAAAGTACCTGATCAATTAAAAGATAAATAAATACATAAAATAAAAATACAGTGCAACATGAGCTATACAAGACAATACATTCAAATGATGGAGAGAGAGAGAGAGAGAGAGAGAGAGAGAGAGAGAGAGAGAGAGAGAGAGAGAAAGATAAAGAAGTTGGAAATTTTTCAAATGTAAACGCATAATCTAATTCCAGGCTTCAATACATTTTAGAATTAAAAATTGACACATATACAATTGAGAATATGCTTCTGTGATTTTTTGTGCTCGATGTTTGAACTATCATATATACTCTATGCATTTCCTCAGACATGCACTGACATGCAAAATATTCTGAAATAAATGTCAACTTGATTATCTCCAACTTTAGAAATCTTTACCAACTTAATATAGCCATCTTTTACTTACAGATCTTGCTTTCTGGCACTGGCAAAAGGTAACTTGTAAGAAAGGAAATTCTTCGATAAATTCTCTGTAAAAGCATCAAGTCCAGATAATTCAACCATGTTTGTCAAGTAGCTTGTCACTTGAGCGGAACCACATGATTAATATGCAGAGTTATCTGTTGTTTTACATCTGGTCAATGACATTCCTACCAATAGTATATTTCCATATGCCCAGTTATAATGCAGTACACTCAACAGCTGACAGATTGGAGACTTGGATCTCTCCTTGCATAATACACTACCAGATCAGAGTTTGCAATGTTTACTTGGAATTGTAAGTAGAGCAGTGTAGACTTTGATCTATCTTTGGATAATGCACTTAAAGATCAGGGTTTACAAAGTTTCCTTGGAGTTGTAAATAGGGCAAACAGTGTAAACTTTGATCTGTCCTTACATAACGAACTTACTGATCAGGCTTTACAAAGTTTCCTTGGGATTGTAAGTAGGGCAAACAGTTAAAACTTTGATCTGTCCTTACATGACGTACTTACTGATCGGGGTGTACAAAGTTTCCTTGGGATTGTAAGTAGGGCAAACAGTGTAAACTTTGATCTTTCCTTACATAACGTAATTAGAGATCAGGGTTTACAAAGTTTTCTTGGGATTGTAAGTAGGGCAAACAGTGCAAACTTTGATCTTTCCTTACGTAACGTACTTGCTGATCAGGCTTTACAAAGTTTCCTTGGGATTGTAAGTAGGGCAAACAGTGTAAACTTTGATCTGTTCTTTCATAATAGACTTAAAAAACAACGCTTTTTACAATATTTCCTTAGAGATATAAGAACAGTAAATAGCGCAGATTTTTATCTTCTGGTACATTATGCAGTGACAAACTTTAGTCTATGATCTTTGTAGTTCGACGTACATTTTAGATATAAATACTGGGTTTCTCTATGATGGAATTTATAGCAATCCTCAGCTACCAGTTAAAACACTTTTATGTTTTTCTTCATTTCTGTCTTCTTTTTTAAATCTTATTACTGTCATTGTCCGATTCTTTGCTAGTTTACATCTGTATACTTCTCTGTTCATTTATCTCTTTTATTATCCGTATATCTGTATACTTCTCTGTTCATTGAGTTACTTAGGATCTTTTCAGGCAGTCAACCCATATTTATCTCTTTTATTATCCTTACATCTGTATACTTCTCTGTTCATTGAGTTATTTAGAATCTTTGCGGGCAGTCAACCCATATTTATCTCTTTTAATAGCCGTACATCTGTATACTTCTCTGTTCATTGAGTTATTTAGAATCTTTTCAGGCAGTCAACCCATATTTATCTCTTTTATTAGCCGTATATCTGTATAATACTCTGTTCATTGAGTTATTTAGAATCTTTTCGGGCAGTCAACTCATATTTATCTCTTTTATTATTCGTATATCTGTATTCTTCTCTGTTCATTGAGTTATTTAGAATCTTTTCAGGCAGTCAACCCATATTTATCTCTTTTATTATCCTTACATCTGTATACTTCTCTGTTCATTGAGTTATTTAGAATCTTCTAGGGCAGTCAACCCATATTTATCTCTTTTATTATCCGTACATCTGTATACTTCTCTGTTCATTGAGTTATTTAGAATCTTTTCAAGCAGTCAACCCATATTTATCTCTTTTATTATCCTTACATCTGTATACTTCTCTGTTCATTGAGTTATTTAGAATCTTCTAGGGCAGTCAACCCATATTTATCTCTTTTATTATCCGTACATCTGTATACTTCTCTGTTCATTGAGTTATTTAGAATCTTCTAGGGCAGTCAACCCATATTTATCTCTTTTATTAGCCGTACATCTGTATACTTCTCTGTTCATTGAGTTATTTAGAATCTTTTCAGGCAGTCAACCCATATTTATCTCTTTTATTAGCCGTATATCTGTATACTTCTCTGTTCATTGAGTTATTTAGAATCTTTTCAGGCAGTCAACCCATATTTATCTCTTTCTTTTATTAGCCGTACATCTGTATACTTCTCTGTTAATTGAGTTATTTAGAATCTTTTCAGGCAGTCAATCCATATTTATCTCTTTTATTAGCCGTACATCTGTATACTTCTCTGTTCATTGAGTTATTTAGAATCTTTACGGGCAGTCAACCCATATTTATCTCTTTTATTAGCCGTATATCTGTATAATACTCTGTTCATTGAGTTATTTAGAATCTTTACGAGCAGTCAACTCATATTTATCTCTTTTATTATTCGTATATCTGTATTCTTCTCTGTTCATTGAGTTATTTAGAATCTTTTCAGGCAGTCAACCCATATTTATCTCTTTTATTATCCGTACATCTGTATACTTCTCTGTTCATTGAGTTATTTAGAATCTTCTAGGGCAGTCAACCCATATTTATCTCTTTTATTAGCCGTACATCTGTATACTTCTCTGTTCATTGAGTTATTTAGAATCTTTTCAGGCAGTCAACCCATATTTATCTCTTTCTTTTATTATCCGTACATCTGTATACTTCTCTGTTCATTGAGTTATTTAGAATCTTTTCAGGCAGTCAATCCATATTTATCTCTTTTATTAGCCGTACATCTGTATACTTCTCTGTTCATTGAGTTATTTAGAATCTTTACAGGCAGTCAACCCATATTTATCTCTTTTATTAGCCGTATATCTGTATAATTCTCTGTTCATTGAGTTATTTAGAATCTTTACGGGCAGTCAACTCATATTTATCTCTTTTATTATCCGTATATCTGTATACTTCTCTGTTCATTGAGTTATTTAGAATCTTTACAGGCAGTCAACCCATATTTATCTCTTTTATTAGCCGTATATCTGTATAATTCTGTTCATTGAGTTATTTAGAATCTTTACGGGCAGTCAACTCATATTTATCTCTTTTATTATCCGTATATCTGTATTCTTCTCTGTTCATTGAGTTATTTAGAATCTTTTCAGGCAGTCAACCCATATTTATCTCTTTTATTAGCCGTACATCTGAATAATTCTCTGTTCATTGAGTTATTTAGAATCTTCTCGGGCAGTCAACCCATATTTATCTCTTTTATTATCCGTACATCTGTATACTTCTCTGTTCATTGAGTTATTTAGAATCTTTTCAAGCAGTCAACCCATATTTATCTCTTTTATTATCCGTACATCTGTATACTTCTCTGTTCATTGAGTTATTTAGAATCTTTTCAAGCAGTCAACCCATATTTATCTCTTTTATTATCCGTACATCTGTATACTTCTCTGTTCATTGAGTTATTTAGAATCTTTTCAGGCAGTCAACCCATATTTATTTCTTTTATTAGCCGTACATCTGTATACTTCTCTGTTCATTGAGTTATTTAGAATCTTTTCAGGCAGTCAACCCATATTTATCTCTTGTATTATCCGTACATCTGTATACTTCTCTGTTCATTGAGTTATTTAGAATCTTTTCAGGCA
This sequence comes from Margaritifera margaritifera, assembly GCA_029931535.1. Classification (NCBI taxonomy): domain Eukaryota; kingdom Metazoa; phylum Mollusca; class Bivalvia; order Unionida; family Margaritiferidae; genus Margaritifera; species Margaritifera margaritifera. The sequence goes on along the minus strand of JAQPZY010001572.1, from coordinate 196,887 downwards.
GTCAACCCATATTTATCTCTTTTATTATCCGTACATCTGTATGTTTCTCTGTTCATTGAGTTATTTAGAATCTTTACAGGCAGTCAACCCATATTTATCTCTTTTATTAGCCGTACATCTGTATACTTCTCTGTTCATTGAGTTATTTAGAAACCCATATTTATCTCTTTTATTAGCCGTACATCTGTATACTTCTCTGTTCATTGAGTTTTTTAGAATCTTCTCGGGCAGTCAACCCACCCATATTTATCTCTTTTAATAGCCGTACATCTGTATGTTTCTCTGTTAATTGAGTTATTTAGAATCTTTTCAGGCAGTCAACCCATATTTATCTCTTTTATTAGCCGTACATCTGTATACTTCTCTGTTCATTGAGTTATTTAGAATCTTTTCAGGCAGTCAACCCATATTTATCTCTTTTATTAGCAGTACATCTGTATACTTCTCTGTTCATTGAGTTTTTTAGAATCTTCTCGGGCAGTCAACCCACCCATATTTATCTCTTTTAATAGCCGTACATCTGTATGTTTCTCTGTTAATTGAGTTATTTAGAATCTTTTCAGGCAGTCAACCCATATTGATCTCTTTTGTTAGCCGTACATCTGTATACTTCTCTGTTCATTGAGTTATTTAGAATCTTTTCAGGCAGTCAACCCATATTTATCTCTTTTATTAGCCGTACATCTGTATACTTCTCTGTTCATTGAGTTATTTAGAATCTTTACAAGCAGTCAACCCATATTTATCTCTTGTATTATCCGTACATCTGTATACTTCTCTGTTCATTGAGTTATTTAAAATCTTTTCGGGCAGTCAACCCATATTTATCTCTTTTAGTAGCCCTACATCTGTATACTTCTCTGTTCATTGAGTTATTTAGAATCTTTTCAGGCAGTCAACCCATATTTATCTCTTTTATTATCCATATACTTCTCTGTTCATTGAGTTATTTAGAATCTTTACAGGCAGTCAACCCATATTTATCTCTTTTATTAGCCGTACATCTGTATACTTCTCTGCTCATTGAGTTATTTAGAATCTTTACAGGCAGTCAACCCATATTTATCTCTTTTATTAGCCGTACATCTGTATACTTCTCTGTTCATTGAGTTATTTAGAATCTTTTCAGGCAGTCAACCCATATTTATCTCTTTTATTAGCCGTACATCTGTATACTTCTCTGTTCATTTATCTCTTTTATTAGCAGTACATCTGTATACTTCTCTGTTCATTTATCTCTTTTATTATCCGTATATCTGTATACTTCTCTGTTCATTGAGTTATTTAGGATCTTTACAGGCAGTCAATCCATATTTATCTCTTTTATTAGCCGTATATCTGTATACTTCTCTGTTTATTGAGTTATTTAGAATCTTTTCAAGCAGTCAACCCATATTTATCTCTTTTATTAGCCGTATATCTGTATACTTCTCTGTTCATTGAGTTATTTAGAATCTTTTCAGGCAGTCAACCCATATTTATCTCTTTTATTATCCGCACATCTGTATACTTCTCTGTTCATTGAGTTATTTAGAATCTTTTCAGGCAGTCAACCCATATTTATCTCTTGTATTAGCCGTACATCTGTATACTTCTCTGTTCATTGAGTTATTTAGAATCTTTTCGGGCAGTCAACCCATATTTATCTCTTTTATTAGCCGTACATCTGTATACTTCTCTGTTCATAGATTTACTTAGAATCTTTTCGGGCAGTCAACCCATATTTATCTCTTTTATTAGCCGTACATCTGTATACTTCTCTGTTCATTGAGTTATTTAGAATCTTTTCAGGCAGTCAACCCATATTTATCTCTTTTATTAGCCGTGCATCTGTATTCTTCTCTGTTCATTGAGTTATTTAGAATATTTTCAGGCAGTCAAGCCATATTTATCTCTTTTATTATCCGTACATCTGTATACTTCTCTGTTCATTGAGTTATTTAGAATCTTTTCAGGCAGTCAACCCATATTTATCTCTTTTATTATCCGTACATCTGTATACTTCTCTGTTCATTGAGTTATTTAGAATCTGTTCAGGCAGTCAACCCATATTTATCTCTTTTATTAGCCGTATATCTGTATACTTCTCTGTTCATTGAGTTATTTAGAATCTTTTCAGGCAGTCAACTCATATTTATCTCTTTTATTATCCGTACACTTTAGTGGAGGATATTGTGATACCCCTCCATAGATCTGTCTGTCATCACATCTCATATTTAACTGCTGTGTGGAAACTCACAAAACCTTGTAGTTATCTTTCCCTTGTGTAACTATCTGTGGGTAGAGGGGGAAAGATTCTTATCAATGGCTGCCACTCCTGAGGTCCATGGGAAGGACTCAAAGGTCAGATGTACAAAAATTTCAATTACAATTTGATTTTGAAACTTTTTCTGACCGAACTTCACATATGCAGTCATAGCAGGATGACACATCAAATATGAAACAGATTTTGCATTATCACCCCTGGGTCACTGGTTGGCGGAGGAGGGTAAGTATATGGAGAGGAGGGTGGTATGGAGGGGGATCCGAATATATAAAAAAAAGCATGTGGATTTATTAAGGTGACCCATTGCAGTTGCTCTAGTTTACTTATTTACAAAAGACAAGTAAAGAAAGAATAAACATAAAACAAAATCATGATTAAAAAATCAGGTGGTCATGGAGTAACAAGTTTATGTTTTGTCAGGCACTGATCAACAACAACAACAACAACAAAAGGCATAATAACAGGTATAACATTGCATGAATTTAGATGTAACAACTCCTGCAGGACCAGATGTTCATATTGACAGGTGTGTCGTCATAATAATAATTTTATAATTATGAAGTAGTGATAAAATGGTCTAATGTATAGACATATTGACAGGTGTGTTGTCATAATAATAATTTTATAATTATGAAATAGTGATAAAATGGTCTAATGTATAGACATATTGACAGGTGTGTTGTCATAATAATAATTTTATAATTATGAAGTAGTGATAAAATGGTCTAATGTATAGACATATTGACAGGTGTGTTGTCATAATAATAATTTTATAATTATGAAGTAGTGATAAAATGGTCTAATGTATAGGCATATTGTAAAAGGGTCTTATAACAAGAGTACCACAAATGGCACAATCCCATGTTTAATACTCCTCTATGCAGTTTAGCATGTAATATTCTTCTATGTAGGCACTAGTTGGGCATGGTTGACTCTGGAGATTATTGACCAATGAGTCTCAATGACCTGGATCTTTGATCAAGGCATGAAGTCTTGAACTAAACTTATTGTACAGAAACCATTCATCTCCTTTTAGATTTACTATGCTGGTGACCTCTGACATTTAGACTCTGCATCTATAGGTTTCTTTATTACCCTAACAACAAGCCATTCACAAAGTTTGATCAAGGAACTTACTCAAGAACAAAAGTTATGATACAAAACCGATTTTTTCTTGAGCCACAATGACCTTGACTTTTGGACCCCAAAATCAATAAGCCTCTTCCATACCTTAATTGAAAGCCCTACAGAGACTTTGGTTTAGAAATCAAGATATTTTGTGCATAAACAATATTTCTTCATTCAGTTACAGTGACATAAACCTTTCACCTTTTGACCAAAAAATCAATAGGCTTTTTCCTTACCTTAAGTGCAAGTCATCCACTAAGTTTGGTAACTGTTATTGTACATAAACAAAATTGGTAACAGACAGAGAGACAACATCATTATATACTCTGCCTAATAGCAGACATATAAACAAATAATAATAATTTTACTTCACCATGACCCGATTCTTTGACTTAAGCACATTCACTGTGACAAATCTGAATGTATAAAACTGATTGAAATGACAGACTGTGACAAAAATCATTCTGAATAAAGAAGTATGGGTGCTTATGAGAGGGTCTAATATTGTTGCCAACCTTGCTGACTGGACCTTCTTGAACTTGATAAGATAAGTTTCATAGAAGTTGTCAGTTGGATAATCAGCAAAAGTCTGCACTAGTCGATGGTTCCATATTGGGCAAAAAGTTTGGCTAACTCTTGATGGGCACCAACATTTGGGACACCCTGTACCAACAACCACTGTGACTCCTGAGCTACTGTGAACATTTGTAAAGTCAAAAAGACATTATCATATACTGTATATGCTCACTTATAAGTCGAGTCCAACTACAAACTGCACAGACCCTGATCTACCATCACATAATCACATAATGCACTGGCAGATCTTGGTCTATGTAGCTTGTTGGGTGTAATCAGTAGAAAAAACAACACAGACCCTGATCTGCCAGCGCATTCTGTGAGGGCAGATCTTGGTCTATGTTGTTTGCAGTTGCACTTGACTTTTAAGTGAAAATATATGGTGCCAATTTTGTGCTTTCTATGTAAATGCATTGTGTTACACGATGCGATATTTGCCAATTTTGTGCTTTCTATGTAAATGCATTGTGTTACACGATGCCATATTTGCCAAGCTTTTATTGCATATGTAAGACCTAATAAGTTTGTTGCTATGTAGCATGACAAAACACCTTTTGCTTTTTTGTAGGCTTAATGCTGTTTTTCTGCACTTGTTGGCCTGTATATTTGGTGGAGGAAGAACCCGGGAAAACCCCAGGAAGAACCATTGGCCCCCGGGAAGCTACTGGCAAGCTTTCTCACATACCCATGTTGGCCAAGCCGAGACTCGAACCCACACAGACAGAGGTGAGATATTAGTGATCTGTACAGATGAGTGCTTGAGACCACTCGGCCACCCAGGGCTCCCATGACAAACACAATATATACCATCATACATCAGTACATTTCAAAATGCACCATATCCAACCATGTATGCTTTGTGGTATCATATTAAAAAGTTAATTAAAGCACTTTTTTCTTCTTGAGAACAGTTTCATTCTTTATCCTTTCAGGATAAAGAAATTTCAATATAATACATTGTATCAGAAACATGGGTATATAATGATTGAAGTCTTGTTGATATACAGTGTATCACAACTTACATATTTCCATTAACATATTAAATTGCTAAATACAGTGATACTTTGTAAGACAATGTACACACTTTGAATAAAGTCTTGCTGATGTACAGTGTACCACAACTTTACATATTTCCACGAATGTATTAAATTGCTAAATACAGTGATAGTTTGTAATACAATGTACACATTTTGAATAATAAGTATTCTAAAGAATGTGGTGTCTCTGCTGTGGCAGGGTTATGAGGGCATAGCTACATAGCATTTTGTTTATAAATATATGGTCCACTTTGAACACATCAGTTTGCAACTTTCTATTCAGGATTATTGCATAAATTCTAATTTTGTATTACATTTTTGTGTCACATGGTAATTTTTATTTATTTATTTATTCATTTATTTATTTATTAGCTATGAACAGACTGATATATTCTTCTTTCCTAAAGTCATTTATTCGCTTTCTTTTATTTCGTTCCTTCTTTCTTATTCATTATAAGTGGACCAGCTAAAAAGTAGACCACTGCATAGTGGAGCAGCTGAAAAACCTTTGTTTCCAGTTTTCTATTTCCAGGTGATGATTATTTCAGCTGAGAGTAGCATTTCCCAAATGATTTAGAAAAGGGCATGGTAATTATCCTTCAAAATGGGCACTTTAAATTCATATCTCATGATGAAAAGGTCATCCTATTTTATCGCAAATTGCTATTGTTGTTTATTATTATACAATTAAGAAATCTCGTAGGGGAGTAGCTGACTTCTACAGTTCTAAAAATAAAATGTTTCATATGTAGTCCACCCAACAATTTATAAAAAAAAATAAAGTAAGATGTTTTGTAATTTGAGACTGAAAACAAATATTTAAAAAAAAAATTAAATTAGATAGATCATGCTATTAACAATGTGTATATGTTTATCAGTTCTCAATATAGACATCAAAGAAACGACAATTTTAAGTAATTATATTTACATATACATGTATAGTTAATTTTGGTGCCAGTTGGGACTATGTACATTGTATAGGTAATCAGCCCATGGAGTCCAAATTGTGTTTTTTACTTTTTATAAAGTAGCAGCAATTAAGTTGTGGAGTCACGTCAAAACATGTCCCAATTTTCCAGTTAATCAATGTAAAGATCAATTAGACATTTTTCTCTATGACTGGATTCAGGACTCTACCCTTTCATCCCCATTAAAAAGGTGAAACGATGTAGAAATAGCAGCAGTATTAATTAAGGTTCCTTTTATAACCATGTTTCCCCCCACTGACCCACCCCCTGCTTTGGTTATAAACTAGCATTGCCAAAACAAGGGAAAATATTCAATGATTTTCAATTTCTCATAATAACCCACTGAATGAATTTGATTAAAACAAAGTAGTTGCTGCCAATCACATGATTATTTCTGCATACATCTCTCTGATCCTTTGGAGACTTCATGATTTAGACAATAAATGTTGCCAGCATATTAAGAAAACACTGAAACTATCCTGGTAGCTAATCAATAAGTTCCTTTTATATAATTTTGGGAATTTTCATAAAAATGAAGAGAAAATGGGGAATATGAATCTTCAGTTCATGAAACACACACACAAACACACACACACACACAGAGACATATATATATATATATATATAGTTATATATATAGTTATATATAGCTATATATATAGTTATAGTTATGTATATTGAATTTATAAAATGTGTCGATGAGGTAAATTGTACTTTAGTAATTTTGTAAACAACATATTTACTCCATTTGAGTTCAAGGTCAAACTTGTTTGCCCAGCATTTAGTACTTAGATTAGAATTTTCCATATCTTCACATGAGAAAAATCAGGTACACCAGCAAAATTCCATTTAGAGTTAATCATATTCTAGAATATTATTTCATATGACTTATCTTATATTTACACAGCATTTGGTAAACAAGATTCCATTACTATAATAAACTTCATATTATTAAGATCAGTCTATTCAGGAATTTATTTTAGTAATCAGATGTTACAGTTGTGAAAATCAGAACAAATTTAGAGAGAGGAATTATTTATTTGAAATATTCATTGGAATTACCAAAAGTGCTCATTCTCATTTTGGATTAATGCATGACTTTGGGATGTATGTGAATTCATTCAAAGATATTGTGGGTTACATCACTCATGCATATCAGGACATTCAAGACCACTAGCACATCCGAACATTCAAGACCACTAGCACATTAGGACATTTAAGGCTACTGGAATTCATTCGGAACATTCTGTATTTAGGACTTGTGATTAGGACACTTAGGATTATTGGATTATTTGGACTTTAATTCACGTTATTGTAAGTGTCTTTTGAATTTTCACCTTAATTGTCTAGAAATAAATTGCTTGTTGATTTTACTTACATTGTTGGTTTCACTTTCTTTCTGTTACATTATTTTATGACCTAGAGTCGTAGCAATATATTACAGAGCCGCCAACAGTTGTTGAAAGCCTGAGTATAAGAAACGGATATTGTGTCGAAGCGTGTATTGGGGCGAAAAAAGGATTGCGATATAATGTTTCACGATATATTAGTTTTCTTTTCTCCTTTTTCGGTCTGAAATATTTTGTTTAGAAACAATCCCACTGGCCTGAAAAACAATAATCAACTCTATTTATTATAATTAAGCCCCAAATGTTCTGAAATGTTGCTGTCAAATATGAGGGAGCTATATGTGGCTAGTATAAAAAAGTACATTATTTGAATGCCCAATTTGTGCGTTGGTTTTGGTGAAAATAGGTTTATATCTTTGTCTAATCTTGCTCATAAAGAAATACATTGATATTTGTTTTTAAATTAGCGTATCTTTAGTATAAATCTGCAGGAATATGAAATGTTTAAAAGATATACATTCTTCAAGACTCCAAATATCGCACATCTTATTTAGCGCCCCATAGCGGGTAAAGAACAGTGAAGATAGAGCAAAGATGGCGTCGTTTCGATTTGATTCACGATGTGTATTTCAATGATAAGTTTTTTTGCCTGTCACTTCTCCTTTATCGAAGAAGCGTGACGCTTTTATTTGCAGAGTGGTGCAATAATGTATTCTTCATTTTATCTTATTCGTAAAAATGTAGGTCACCAAACCAAAACAAAATCTGTTGGAGTCTGCTACTTAGGCAGGGGGCCAAAGAGGTTGTGCTCCATATATGTGTAATCATCATCTTTAGAAAGTATGTTACCATTAGAAAAGTACCAGATACATGCACATATTACTCTATACGCATTATTTGCCCAGTTATATTTTACATTTATGATTTTGGTCGTGGCTACTTATCCGGTACATATATTAGTCCGACAATGTAAGAGGTGGATCCTGGTATTTATAATTGGTTAAAGCATGCAATGTGCCCACGTTTGTGTCACGGAATTGTATGGTTTATATCAATATGTATATGTGATCAAATATGTATTCGGGTTTCGTTTCCGACTAGAGCGTTACTCGAGGGTTGTTTTTTTTTTTCGGCTCTGGTTATTTTGAAATACTGAGCGCGTTTCACCCCATGCTGCACGTGCAAATTGCCTGCAGTGAAAACTTACGTACCTAGCTGCTGCGCATATCTGTCACAGCCAGAGTACATATAGAGCGAATTCTCTATAAACAAATTACACTACGACGAGTCTTGTCAGAAAGCTTACCTCTTTACGGAAGCAAAACTTCAGCTATAGAAGTATATGAAATTTAAGATTGTATTCTTTATCACTATTCGTTTTATATGACATAATTGTTTCATATATTAGATGTTTTAGAATTTATTCTAAATTCTACAGAGTCAATACCTAGGTCATACAACGCCATGATATTAGAAATACTATAGTCTGGTTCAAGTTAACTATTTGTTGTAACTGAACAGACGGATATTATTTAATTATACGCGGCATGCATTGAATGATTAATGTAATGTGTAACGAGATGCAATTCATGTGCGCGCATGCGCAACATATATCAATGCAAAAGTACTAACCGTGTCATATGTACTACACGGTTTAGTTGTTATACTTTTAGCTGTCCTTATGTATGGTTTGGTGTTGTGGAGTCGCAGAACTGTGTGGTTTCTTGTGACGTATACGCTGTGTCAGGTGACGTTGGTTCGGAAGAGTGTACTGGTTTTCTTGATGCGAGGGACCAAGGCTTCTCGACAGCGGGTCTGTGTTAAATGTGAAGGCTCTCGAGGGATCCTTCAACAGACTGGGAGGGGTGGACCTTGACCATTGACTAGAGCGGGTGGAACCGGAGATACATCTTGGACGTCAAATGGGCGCCCACGATAGTTATATATATTACGTGTTCCATTTTATTGTTATTCTCACTATTGCTATCTGAGCAAAATTACATGTATTCACATTTCAATATCGCTATATGTGTGATAGATTCATAATTTCACGCATTCCCATTTCAATATCGTTATATGAACGACAGATCCATAAATTCATACATATTCCAATATCGCTTGATGAATTGATAAAGTGATGAGTTAATAGATTGGTGAATAAATGAGTATCATATTGATAAGTGCATAAATCACATGCTTTGGTCACCCTTGGTACTTAATAAGACCTTGTTTATATTAGGGTGTAGATCATATACTCTTATTTGTTGATTGGTGATAGGATGCTATTAACGTTTGTTTAAAATTCCATTTGTTAAATTCATCTTTGATTTTTCTCGTTGAGTTACTTGCTGTTGATAGTTCCATGTTAGGAACTTTATAATTTTCCTTATCTTTTTGTTATAATGGTGTCAGATTTGTTCATCTTTAAATTGCGTTTATAAATAAACATCTTATTAACGCAGTTGCTTTCGGTGTCTTCACTAATCCAGTCCCAACCCGGCTTCATCCTGTGACAGTTTGCTTCTTCCTAAACAATTTTTCAGTAGCAAAACGCAGATTTCACATAAGTTGTATACACCTTAAAGTACCTATCGGTTCTCAGTAACTTTGGTCAGTCTCTTATTGTTTACAGCAGGAGTCATTAATCGCTGACATATAAAAAGAAAAAAAAATATAAGAAGAATAAACTTCAATAATTTAAATGATTGGAAATTCATACAAGCTGCAGCATATGAAACTATACGGATATAAAATATAAAAAAAAGATTTTGTGTTTTTACACAAAGATTATTTGAAAACCATGTTAAATACTGTATGCAACATTTTGACAAGAAAAATGATCGATTTTAAGCTTACCTTTTATGAATTATTCTGTAGTATCTACTATTTTCCTCTTTTCACTCCAAAAGCAGGTATATATTCAAGAATCTGCATGGTACAAAATCTACAAGGAAGTTGTAACATTTTAAACGTTCTTTAAAGCAGTATTTCACAAGGTCACGTGATATGCGCTAACCTCAAACGTGCGGACAGTACGCGAAATGGTCGACAAGATCGAGTATAGCGATACGATTAACAAATAAAATGCACTCGGCTTCAACTATTGCAAATGGACATGGCACTTTTGAATATAATTACATCTGATTCTGATACATACGTCAGTATTAATTGTTCATTATGCCCGCATTTAACTTAGATAAAGGTACTAGTACCAAATTGAGGCTCATTATTTTTTTTTAATATTCGTAATTATATCTTTTTATATTTTTTGCGATCAATTGTGGAAACAATCCCACCTCTCGACAAGGCAATCTTTCCAATGGACACATGTAAATACTTATAAAAGTTTAACACAGATCTCGAAAAGTCATTTAGGTATACATGAAGTATAAACTAAGAGAGTAAAGTTCAATAAAGACAGACAGACACATACAGACAAGCAGGCAGATATACACAGAGTCAAAGAGATCATATTATTATAGAAAACCCTTATTTTCTTTTAGAACTGAATTTTTCGAATGCAAGTTTTCTCAAGTAAACTAAATATGCTTCAACCCTGAATAAGCCAAGATCATCTTCATTTCTAATGAAATGTCTTCTATGCATTACGTGTGCCTGGTTATGGTTTGCATTCCGTAGTCCACCGTTTAGTGAAGTTTTTTTTTTAATTTTCCACCTTTCGTCTGTGATTTAGCAAATTAATCCGTCCTTTCTTAAGCCCATTCGTCCATACGTCCTTCCATGAATAAACCTAAAACCCCTCCAGTCTCCTAATTTTTTTTTTTTTTTTTTGTATTTATTAAACACTCTTAGTTGCTTCAGCCCAAGGAAAGAAATTAAGAGCACACTGACCTTACAGTTCCTACAGTTATGGCATTTCATCAGTATCAAATCGACAGCCAAATGCCTTGTGAATCCTTTAACATTAGTCGAATTTTTTTTTTTTTTTTGATTGCACCCAAATCGATGTAAAGTTTAACCAATCATAGATTTAGATGAATTTGATAATCAATAAATTGTGACCACATTTTGCGAGTTATGGCCAATATTTGTCTAAAAATAGGCGATCGAACGGTTTTTTAGCAATCGGGCATTCTAACGTTGCTTCAACCAAATATGCGTTTAAGTTTCATCTTCAGAAGATCGTAGATTCAGTCATTGGTATATTTGATCTTTTTCTAGCTTTGATCCCCGAATTTCTTACAACCTAACAATTTTCAAACGCTTCAGGCTTTAACCTTTTTTGTTTTAAATTTAATCAAATTATCTATCAAGCTCTTTCTTAAAATGGTTGAAAATAACGAGATTAGCGTGCAGTTTTAAGTAATGACTCATACTCCGGTAACACCGTTTTTGATTATAATAATAAAATACTATGAAGATTCATTTATAGGATGTCCGATTATCCGCCAATTTTTATTATTTTATACAAAGATATTGCATCTTTCTCTGTGCCCCAGCAAGAATGTAGACCCACAGGTTTATTGTTATTCCGCCAGTGTTTATATACGACTAGATAATTTGTATTATATGACTTAATGGCAACATACAGCACGACGTTTTGGGTTTTTCGCACTGATTTAAATAGTTCGGATATATGACCCAAGAAAACGAACACACACACACACACACACACACACACACACATTATTTCGCACACAAAAAATACCTGCAATAGTTACAAAAATCTTGTATGTATGCCACTGTTCATAATTTACATTTCGCGAATACTGCGTTCCGAGAAAGTACTGCCCGACTTTTTCGCGACTACACTGATGCACAAAGGTGGAGCAGACAATTCTTGCGACTTTGCGCTCTAATGAATATATGGGATCGACATTTAGTTTACACGGGTGGGGTGGGTGTGGGTGGGCTTTTCTTTCGAGCCGGGATATTTTTTTCTTTTACCTTACAATCTTTTTTTTTCCAACTAATATAATGGATATAATAGGTTGTTATTTTTTGTTGTTGCTATAAATCAGAGCAAGAATGTTATTGTCAAGCTATAGCCCCCAAAACCTGTGTTGATACTGATGGATGTTTTGTGGGTGCGATGACACCTATTCATAAAATCTAGGAATTGTTTGCAGACAAATCTGTCCGCAACACATCGGTGTACATTTTATACACTTACCGGCATTTCTCACGTCTCTTGAGCTACCGTCGGTCAAAGGGTCATTTTGGTGATATGTACAGAATATTTCAGATCAAATCCTATGTTTGACAACTTGTAAATCCACGTGGAATAACACAACCCAATGTCCTGTGGCCATTTTGAATTTCGTGGCTACATACGACTGTTATCAAATACCGGTAAGTGTCTAAGCTGTACGCTGGTGTGTTCCGGGCGGATTTGCATGCAGGAAAATTGCACACTTTTATGAATAGGTGACATCACACCCACACAACGCCCATCAGTATCAACACAGCTTTAGGGGGCCGATTTCTCGGACTACCGGGAAACACGCTATACAACACCGCTATTCGCTTGTGCTGGCAGTAAGACGTTGACCCGTCACTGTCATAAATATCAGGGTCTACGTCTTACATTGCAGGACTAGCAGGAGCAGTGCTATCCGTCGCCTTCGGTAGTTGATAGGGGTGAAACGATACACCTCTGCCACGCATCGATATGATTCTCGATACACAGCCTACGATACGATACAGTATCGATACACATATCAAATTGATGGTATTTTCATCTTTAGAATGTCTGTCAATGGTAGGGTGGTGCCATTTTTTATATGTTGACATATTGGGTGTATTTCCAGTATGCAGATTACAAACAAACATAGACTTATCATCTGTTCATATGCCATTCTCATCCTTGACAAGATAAAAAATAAAAAATAAAAATACTTCCAACAGACTAGCTGTTAGTGATTTGTATTCACCCTTTTAGGCCATTTCAGGCTGCTCCATTCAATCATATGCATGACTCATCCTGGTCACCACGCCCTTTGTTTTACATTGAATGAATGTTTTTAAAACATCTTATTACCAATTTCATGTCTTCACTTAAATTTTGAAGGGATTACGGTGTTATCTTCAAAACAGAAGAAAGAGTGCAATTTCCTTGTGCAAGGAAATTCGTATCTAGAACAAGTCCGAGTGTGGGAGCGGAGATGACTAATAGCCAAATCCTTCACATTGTACTTCCTGCAGATGCAAATCAACTGCCGCGACCACAGACATTTGTTTCCGTCAGTGAAAAGGGAAATTATTGACAACACCCACTCCCTTTCTATAAATTGAATAGGTGGCTATAGCTCGTACGGTTTGGAATCTGCCCCCTTGCCGATTCTGTGCTATTTTTTTTAAAATTCCCCATGTACGATTTAAGTACTTTACATATCATTTAATAGTCACTTTGTGTTAAGTTTCTATGTTGTTTTGTATCTATTTGGATAGAGTTTGGATGCCAATATTCCGGTATGTCACGCAGTGAACACGCTACAGTTAGTTATTATTGGTGGTTATTGTTTTACCCTGGACTTGAACAAATAATAACCACTGATCACAACTGCTTGTAACATATTTCACTGCGTGACACACCGGATATTAGCCTTCAATTCGATCCAAGTAGACAAGATGCGATGCAAAATATAAATTTCGAGTAAAGTACTTAAATCATACATGTGGAAGAAATCTGCAATGTCTTCTTTCCGTTGATATCTGTTATCAGTGGCTGATGATGCAGACGGGATAAACTAATTAGAATGGAATTGGGGCGGGAGAAGGGGGCAGATTGCGAACCATGTGAGTTAGTCACCTTGTGTTAATTTGTAGAAGGCGAGTGGGTGTTGTCAATAGCTTTTATTTTTTACTGACAGAAATGAGTGCATGTACTTGCTACTGCTGTCTCAGATGAATTCTCAATTTAAAGAATGAAAAGGCAAATGACTAATAATTATTCACGACTGCTGAAGATCAAAGTAACTTGCATAGAGTAAGTATCGTTTTGTATCGATTCTTCCCCTCTTGTATCGATATGGGTATCGATATAGAAAAAGTATCGATACATGGATATATCGATTAATCGTTTCACCCCTAGTAGTTGATGTCCGTCTAACGGATTTTTACCGAAAACAGGAATGAATTATGTGTTTACTAAATCCCTATTTATACACATTTCACTTGACCTATATCATAACAGGATGTGAAGCAATAAAATGGAGGGAAAAAAAACATTCTGTCAACATCACTGGCATTGAACTAAAATACTTGTAAACACTCTGTTTACAAGTGACCAAAAACTAAAGTGCAACTCACCTCCATGGACAAGTTTTAAACACGCATTATAGATTAAATATACATAACACCTGCCAGTGTGTACTGACAGTGGAGCACATTCTTGTCGAGTGCGTCGATTTCCACTCTGTGAAACAGATGTATTTTGAAGCGAACTGCTTAAGGAAACTGTACAAGGACGTTCCACCCGAAAAAAATCTTGAAATCGATGAAATTTTAATCACATTTAGGGATTTTAAATGTGTTACCTTTAACAGTTAGTTTACATACAGTTTGTAGAATTTTTAAATCTTTACATATTATATTTTATCTTTTCGCGCTTAGTTATGCATTTATTTGAAAGGCTTTATCTGCCTCAATTTTTTGCAATTCATTTTTACAGTTTTGGAACATAAACTGTTGTTGGTACTACATATCCACTTTTGTGATGAGGTGCCGTAAAACGCTACTACATACATGTTAGTTTGTCCTAAATGAAAATGGTGCCGATCTTACGTCCAATATGGTCACCACAATTGCTAATTTGAAAATCTTGTTGCTCAAGAATATCAGAGATGGTTTCAACACTCAGTAGTTGAAAAGAAGAAATGGTCTTGTCTAGAACTCCTGGAAATTCTTTTCGGGTGGTAGAGCGTCAGTCCCATCGAGGGACTCTTGTTTTCTTAACTTTTCATCCTTTTCTTTTCATGCATGAAACATGAAACTCCTGTGCTGCATCTATGTGACATGCGTTTTTTCTCCAGAAAGTTTAGCTTCTGGCGCCGATACTATAAGTGGTTTAGAACTAGTGCTCAACGTGACAAAAGGTATAGTATTGATAGGCATTTTGAAATATCGTCATATCTTGATCTGCCTTATCTGACACTTTGTCGAACATAGTAAGAATAGTGCTGCATTTTGCCACTGTTTCAGCTTTTGATAACTGTATATGTTTATTACATCCCGTATGGTCTATAAGGCCTGACTTTCAAAATCACTGTACACCTGTACTGACAAAAGTTTTATTTGGCTTGAGCTTTTGACATAACGCACATTCAGTGTTTTGTTGTATCTCAGCCATGAGAACTGATTCGACCATATACTGTTGAAGCTTCTTGACTTTTTCTGATTACAATTTTCATCCCGATCGGTTCTGTTTCTCTTATTCATGATGGCTAATGCTGTCTATGATAATAATAGTGTCCTTCCTCCCCCCCCCCCCCCCTTAAAATGTTATTCATTGACAAAAAGTTAACCAGTGACAATTTACACTATCAAATTTATTTTATTGGCTATTTTTACTACTTAATAACAAATTAACAAACTCAGATAGGTGCTTTGTTTGCTTGATTGATCTCTACTTTTCCTATTATTCTCTGCGTCATTACTTCTGTTTGAAACAAAGCCGCAACCATATTGATTGTCATAGCAATAGCAACAAGATCTTTGCTAGCCAAGGGTCGCCGATCCACTTCGTCGATATGGAATGAAGTGGATCGACGACCTTTGGCTAGGAAAGATGCGCCGGCAATTTATAATAGAGAATCTTTTTGATGCTTGAAAGGATGTATAGCAGTATAGATGTGATCACACCGGCGTGGCAGTGTTCACTTTAATCAGCTTTCTTGACAGAAGTATTAAGCTAGGATTAGGGAGCAATTATGACCGACACTCAAGACAGTCTGACACATATGATACCAAGATTTGCCATCCTGTGCTTGTTTTGTCAGATAAATGGTTTGAAATTATTTGATTTTACAGTTGTAAAGTTAAATATAAGCACAAAATTAATTTATACATCCGTATCGTCAAATCACATAATAATTTGAATCATAATCAAATCTTTAGACGTATGCGTCAATATATGAATCGATACAAGTTTTAGATATGGATTAATTAATAATAATTTACAAATGAACTAACTAACAATCTGGAGAAGAAAAAAAGAAAAAATACAGACAATCACATCGAAAGAAAACGAAAAAGTGAGTACATTATTAGCAACAGAAGCAGTTAAGCAACAAATGTAAAAATACTGAATTATGATCTCTTATTCTAGTTAATTGAGACTGGCTGAGAATGGGTAATTTTTTTAATGTTAAATAAGTTCATTGAAAGATTATGGTGCAGATTTTAATAATTTAATGTGAAGTTGAAAAGATTTTAAAATAAAAGCCTACATTTGGTATAATCTTCTGATTATTACTTAAAGTAGATCCATAAATTTGGCCATATTTGGATGCCTCCAATAATATTTAGGTATATATTTCGTCTATATTCCATGTAACACCGACATTCTAATACAAAATGAAATTCATCCTCTATCGTATTACGAAAACAACTTGTTTCATTTTCATATGATACCGCACCTGTTTCAACATATCCAGAAATATAGAGTTTTTTGGTGGGGTTTTTTTGGGTTTTTTTTATTAATTTTTTTTTTGGGGGGGGGAGGTAGGCTTAAACAGGTAGGTGACGGGTCTGTGGGACGGAATTTTAACTATCTAAGTGTAATGAAAACTTGCTCTAGGATGGGTTCCGGTTGTTCCGCACTCATTTTACACGGGGAGCGGAGGCACGCCGATTCCGCCCCTCTCCCCTGATATGCTCCTTGTTCTTATTATATGCTGTGCATTATTTATTATAAGATATAGCGTTTTTCGGCGTTGTAGATAGATCACGGTCTTGGATCTACGGCCCGTAATTAGGATTTAGAGCTTCTACTCTAAGGAAAGATGAGGAAGACGTAATTCTCTTGAACTGTTTATGATAAATACACAGGTTGTCGAGTGAGTCCCTGCTGGTGGTGCACCCATATACAACTCTAAGTACAATCGTATGCATTCATGCGTACGCTCCACATTAATAAATGCGTAGGCTACAACTAGAGGATTGTTCGTTCTCATTCAGAACCGGGTTCTACGGGCCTTATTCAGGACTTTACCTTAGACAGGCCTAATAGTTCTTCAAAAAAATCAGTTGAATTACATTCGTAAAAGAAAAATATTCAGCAGGGGCGGATCCAGAAATATCGTTTATAGGGGGCGTAAACAAGTAGGCAAAAGGTATGTGGGATGGAACCCCTGGTGGAGGCCACGCCCCTGGAAACTCCTGCATTTTAAGCGTTTCCAGGGCATAATTGTAATCATCTAACTATAGAGAAAACTTACTCTAGGAAACATTCCTGTTGTCTCTCGTTCATTTGTCGAGGGGGCGCGCTCCGGATCGTCCCACTGCCACCCCCACGCACCGGATCGTCCCCACCCCGACCCCCCTATACTTAGTGCTATTGTAAAAATGTAAACATTAGTAAAAGTAAGATAGTCTTTATATTTAAAAGCTATTTGCAAGAATTCCAACTGTGAACAAACTAATCTTTCAAGCGTTGCTTAAATTTTTTTTTTTTTTTTTGGTTGGTTGGTTGGTTTAGCAGCACTTTTAACACATTATGGCAGCCATGTGCCTCTCCCAAGGATACGTCGGAAGCAGCCAACAAAGGCTGACCTGGGCGGGTATCAAACCGCAACCCTTGATTTACGAATACGACCCTCTACCAGCTTAGTCCGAGTTTCCTCTGACCCTTCACATCCCAACATAAATGTCAAAATATGTAAAATGGGGTGTGAAGGGTCAGAGGAAACTCGGACTATTATACCAGCTGAGCTGCCGCGGCTCCCGTATTGCTTACCAACTTGTAGGAACACATCAACATTACCTACAACTTGTTGCAACCATATGTATCCGAAACCAAGAGATTCTAAAAGTTCTTTAATTGACACTACTCATGAAATTTTATTTGGGTTTACTATGTATTCTGCATAGTGTGTGTGTGTGTGTGTGTGTATATATATATATATATATATATATATATATATATATATATATATATATATATACACACACACACACACACACATACATACATACATAAATTGGTTCAAAATGTGTTGTGTGTTATGGAGCATAGACACTAGCATTGCACCAGGCACATGATACACCTTTAAGGGGTTCCACAGTATTGTATGTAATTATGATGGACACGAACACTGCTTAGTTTGACATTTAACCTCCATTTGTGACTATGATCTTTAATCTAGAAGCATGGGCTTGGTATGTAACGTATAGTCTAGTGATGATACATTTTTGTGTAAACTTTCAAAAACTGTCTAGATCAGTTCAAAACTTGAGCCGACACAGAACAAAATATCAGATTGCATGTTATGAAAAACTTGTAGTTTACTGGCTTGTATTAGGGATTGTGACTGTAGCTATAAGCCAAATAATCCCCTAATGTAACAAGAATTACAAGTGAAATTGTATATATAGTTTCTGTCTGTCATCGTTTTCGGCTCAATATGAAGTCGACATTTTCACCTGACATGGATTTAACAAATTGTCACAAATATTACCACGCCGGCGTAAGTGCATTTAGTACCATAATTATATAACACAGTCAAAAAAGAGCTCATCATGGAACAAATTCATTATGTTACTGATACTATGCTAAATAAGATTAGGTACATGTATTTTTTTCACTCTATTCAATGCAAAATCTTCGACAGGCAGTCGTCTGATTGTCGACATGTATGCATATCTACCATATCCATGCTGCATTAAAAAAAAATGCTGTAAAAGTGCTTTTCTGCTGGAGAAGCTTGATTTTTCTCGGCTGCGTGAACAATTTGTTAAAGTTTTGGCTAGTATTTTTTTATTGTAAAACCGTGTCGCTGTTTCACATCTGGTCCCAGCCATATCGAAGAGGTGACCAAGTCTCGTTTTGCTGACCAATTAAACCGGCTGAGCAAGAGCAAAAATTCTGACCTGCTGACCGTTGTAAATGCCCGTTATTTTTATTCATTTATAGATTTTCATTATAAAAAAACGACGGTTTGGACTATTTTTCGTCCTCTGTCAAAGGAGATAGTAAAGTATTCACAAAAAAATAATCGAATTTCAAGACCCGTTCCGGAACACGAGGACCAGTACCCGATACAACAAGTGCTATACGACAGACTGTTTAACGTCAATAAAAAGCATCATAACCGCCCAAGTATTATACCTACATGACATTATAGAATAATACTTGGGCATATCCAATCTAACGCTGAACAAGTTGAAATATATAGAAATATGTATATTTACGTGGAAAATTCCAATTATTTTTATTATGTGTTTAATAATAATAATAATAATAATAACTACTTTTCTTTATCGTCATTAAAAGCATAATTATAAAATTAATAATATCATTGTTTGTTGTTATTATTATTATTATTATTATAGTATTAATACCAATAAAGACTTTATAATATAATAGATTTTGGAATGATGAAATAACATTTTCTTTGTGGTACACATAATAAAGAAATTGGAACTTCACACGCAAATAATGTGCATTTTTCTACTTATTCAGTGTTAAATTGGATATTTAAAAAGATATGTCTTAGTATTATTCTAGGTGGTTATGAAGCTTTTTATTGCCGTTAAACAGTTATGTCATAATGGCACCCGTTATCGTGGACTAATCAGCGTGTTCCGGAATGGATTTTTTCGAAACGGGGCTTGAAATTTAGTTATTTTGTTAATAGGTTACGACCTCCCTTGACAAACATCGAGAAAATGGTCCAAAGTCTTTTTTTTAAATCACGAAAATATAAAAATGGATGAAAATAACGGACATTTACAACTGTCAGCAATCTGGTCAGCGTTTTAGCACGACCCTTGTCAATGTGGTACACATGTACGAAAGAACCATTTCTGTCATCTTTCATTTAATTGTACGCCATAAAATGATACTTATTGCATTGTTCTATTGTGTTCTACGATGATTTGTTTTCATGACTCCAGTTTCAAATGTGTGTTTCCGGGCCCCAATTTCAAGAGACTCAACTTTTTTAAAAGCCTGACAGAAACTTCAACTTTTACATAATGCACAAATGGCAGCTCTAGTTTTGTTGTTTATTTCTGAATACAATGTTCCCTACACCATAAACTCGCCTCCACTCTCCCCTCCCCGGTCTTGCGCAATTGGTACCGTTATACCTATAGCCGAATATAATTTTTTCAATAATCTGTGATATAGCTTGGGACTGTACAAGTAACAAGTGTACTAAGTCTCACTTGTCAAAAACAATTTGATGAGCTACCAAGCTGTCTTATATTGATGTCTTTGGAAATGTCATTGAGCTGTTTCAACTGCTGTTTTCATACTAGTGCTTTACTACCAAACGTTTTTTGAAATAAATTGAATTGTTTTAGCTACGAGTTGTGTTTTATTCAGCACTTATTGAACTTCACATGGGTAATATGGGATAAATCACATGTCATATTATGTAATAACCAGGGCAAAAATCAATATACTAATTGGTACATACCTCTCATTTTCAGTGCTTGTTGATGAAAACAAAGGAAGATTTAGTGTGAAATATTATATTAGCCCTCAATCTTGATGCAAATGTAAGTACAACCCTTTTAGATGTACACTTTCTCCCTGTTTAGTTCGAGCAGAGTTATCTCTCTTAAATGCAATGGAGTACCTGGTTCTGTCCTTGTCAAATTGACAATCGAACATTGCTCTCTCTGACAGTGTGTGACACTCATACTGAAGTAGGATAGATATTATATTTATTTCACCAAACATTAGCATTGAGGTCTCTGGAAAAACAATTGGTTCCGTGATACCATTTGGCCTAGTGGTTGATGTAAGCTGATAGCTTCTTCTTTGAAAACAGTTGATTTTATGATGATAAACATGGAAGTTCGTATTCCTCCAACATACAAAATAAATCCCAAAATCTTGGCACTATTTTTCTAAATATGATATACAATAACATGCAAGTGTTCCAAACATTGCACAAGGATTAGGATTTGTAATATGATGGATTAAAACTGCTGAGTAATCCTTATTGAAGAGAGGTGTGAAAGCACATGCATGTAATTAGTCTTTTGATAAAAGTGATCATTTGGCACCAACAAGCTATTTACAAGTGTCTTTATCTCCTTGTCCACTTAGATCTAATAACCCATGAAAAGTATGCATACTTTTACGTGGATTTCAGCATCTTGGAGAACCCTGCATTAAACATTTTTGTTGACTTAATTCTTGAGTGGAACTTCTTCAGTGAGCTCTCCTTAGCAGACAGGAAGTAGAGGTCACTTACAATATAAAGAGCTTTAAGCCTTTAACCTCAGGAAATTTTATTAAAATAATAATTCTTTAAGTGCAGAGTGCAGGTGTTATGTGCCTGACCCCAACAAAGACTGAATAAGAAAGGTTATACCACAAACACTTCTATATTTCGTTCTTACTAGGAATAAACTTTATTCTTGTAGAGCGCTTTGAATTTATACACTCAAACACTAGAGTAAACTGTTACGGAATTATGTATCATCTTTTAAATTATAAAATAGTTTTCATTTGGGTTTATAACCATTGTATTATAATTCCCTAATTCAGTAGCCTATGCTATTAAAGTACATATGTACGTTAACAATGAGTCATTGTTTATGTCCAGGGAAAATCAATAATTATGTCAGTCAATTCAACAAAACATTGTAATCACGCGATTGACTCATTGGTATCATGCGTGACCTGGTTTATGATTGGTTAGAATAACTTGTTTACTTGACAGTGCTAGAACGTAGTACTAGAGTTTTTAATATTCTTTTACACAGCAGAATGGTATATAATGCCATGTAGTGACTGAATGAGCATTCTTATATTGTTTACAACAGATCATAAAGTTATTGAGGAAGATTGTTTATTGTTTGTAAAATCAGCTGCTGGAAAATCTATTCTCTACATAGTACAATTTGGATTTAAGTACTAGTGTTCAAGGAACTTAATAATATTCTACATTCACAGTAGTTTACCTGGAATTAATATTTGGATTTAGAACTGAAAATTGTTGGTACATAAGCACATTAGTGTTCTCATTCGGATAACCTTTGGACATTTCCGGATTATCAAAATTCAATAGTACATTTAGGATTGTTTAGGAATTTCTAAACTGTAAGTTATTTTTAATTTTTTCACTTTGTTTGTTTGAAATATTTTATATTTTAGGAAATTAAATTTATATTTTAGAAATTGTGAAAGCTTGTTTGAGTCATTCTTTCTCTTGTTACATTTCTATCCCCTAGACATAACAAAACAGTAACATCAGACTATTAATGAAACTTAAATGGCAGTTTAATCATGACATTTATATTCACTAACTTTTATTGTCCAGATTTCTGAAAATTCATTGTGCATGTAAATTCTCCAATAACCAACCTGTTCCTTCCAGGGTTCATTCTACATGTAGGATTCTGGGATATGGAGTCTATGACCCTTTTGTATTTTCTAAAGTGACTGGGTAAGGTTTTCAGGGGCCAATATTTTGCATGGTTTCTGTTGAATTTTTCTTTTTTAATAGGAAAAACATTTTTTTTTTCTTAAGTAATTTTACACAATACAATTTATAATACTGCATGTAGATAACTGAACATGAAAAATACTTTTTTGAGTTAAATCTTTGTGGCATATTATCTGCACTATTCCCATATTCAATGAAAGAAAGTATTACCTATTTACTAGTGTAATTCAGATCAAAAGTATGTTTATGATTGACTGCCTATGAAATGTAGTTGAGCTTAAAGTAGAAATTTAAAATAAAAAGGTTTCTGAGATTTTTATACTAAATTAAATTTATATAAAGTGCTTTCCTCTTGTGCCAGCCTGTATTCTGAAATATAGATATGATGAATGTAAGATTTATTTATGTCCTTATGCATTAAAATAATTCTTGCAATATCACAAAAATATCCTGTAAGTCTTTAGTTCATTTCCAAATTTGACATTCAGTATGTAATAAATAGAATTGTATTTATTCATCCATTAATTATTTACATATTTTGTTCAAATAATTACTAAACTGAAAATGAAGGTACAAAAATTATGACCTATACTAGCTGGCATGATTCACGTTGCCAAAATCACTAATAAGAAAAACTTCTTTTGATCAAATTAGCTAAATAGTTTATATTTTAGAGGTAGGATATATGCAAATGAGGAATAGAAACATCATCCCATGAATTGTTGTCTCTGGATGAAGAAAAAAGAACTATTGAAACAAAATTGTACAAAAACAGGCCTAAATTAAAGGGCATAGTCTAAAATCTGACAAGGGACACAACTTCATCAAATTCTGTTGTAAAATTGTGAACACTGAACTGGATCTAAGTCTTCTCGTTTGCTGTTAATTGATTAAGCCCTGCAAGTGCTATAGGGCAGAAACCTAATATTTGACAGATGGAGTGGATGGACAGGGGTAACACTATATGCTCACTCAGTCAGTGACCTTGACCTTTAAGATTTTGAGACCAAAACTTAGTGTTCTTCCTTACCCCAAGAGCAAGCCATCCACAAAGATTGATAACTGTATATAGTGGACAACTAAACCTATTATACAGAACAAAACTGGTAACAGACAGACAGACATCATAACATAATACGACTCGTAAGAAGTAAGGGTAACTGGTGTTAATTTATTCAAAACGATGTAGGTATAAGGTGTGTTTTATACAAACTTAGTTTTTCTGTGAAAAAGTACAAAGTTCAAATTATCATCCAGTCAGAAATCTAAAATTACATTCTATTAAGATGGGTTTTGTTTGAGACATTGACAGTAGTAGTCCTGAACAAACTTTGTTACTAGCATATTTTCTATCTAATTACCAATAAAACAGAGGCCAAAGTGTGCCTCAAATCACTCATCAGACTTGATTAATTTAACAGTTGACCATTTCACTACGCAGGCTTATGTAGTATTGCAGGAACAAATCCTATGTAAACTATCTTCCAGTTTTCATATCATGTTGATATTAACTATTTTACTAGATCCTGATAAAAGTTCTTTCTAAAGATAAAGGTAAAACTAATTTGACTAAACACTGTCTATATAAAAACTGTATTCAATGAATGTGTACATAGAATACATAGAAATACCATACCAAAAGAAATATATATATATATATATATATATATATATATATATATATAGAGAGAGAGAGAGAGAGAGAGAGAGAAAGTGAGAGAAATAGAGATGAAATAAAAAAAAACCCACAAATGCCGCTAAATTTGTGCAACTATTTTCACATTTACTATATGTTTCTTCAGGCACAAAATATTTTGAAAGATACGGATATGTCTATATATTAATAAACAATTACGTCATTGACATAACATCATAAATGATATGCATTATCATAAAAATATCATATGTATAACAGGATCAGAAAGATACACGAGTCTCTAATGAAAACTGAATCAGTGAAATCACAATGTAGAGACAAACAGTCATACATACAATCATATATTTTTATAACCGATATATATATGTATACAATATATCAATTCTTTTATCAAAATTTTATACAATTTTATATAATGCCTTAGTATTAAGGCCATATCCCTTTGGCATTATATAAAATTGTATTAAAAAAAAAAAAATTTTAATAAAAGAATTGATATGTCGTTTACATATATATATATATATATATATATATATATATATATATATATATATATATATATATATATATATACATACATACATACATATATATCAGTTATAAAAATATGATTGTATGTATGACTGTCTCTACATTGTGATTTCACTATATATATATATATATATATATATATATATATATATATATATTGTTAAGTATGGTCTAAAAGTAGGCATTATTTACAGGTTCCTCATCACTGTAGGTGCAATTTTGTGTATCGTCATCATACTTGATCCTCCTTTGTGTTCTCCCTTAATCATTCCAGTAGTTTCATCTATCATCTGATCCATCCAGGCTTTTCATTTGAAGTTAAATTTTCCCATCTTTCTGGATGGGATCTTCTCTTTGTTCTTCTCTTTCCCTTGTTGTCATCACAGACATTATCAACCCAATGACCGACTGTCTAGTCTCTTTTTCAGCATTCAGTTTTCTTCAGCCACTCTGCATAATGTACACATTGGAGTTATTACTTCATCATGAACTATACCTCCTTTTGTAGCTGAAAGAAGGGACACAACAGGCACAGCCTGCATTTGTTTGCAGTCATTGATTGCCTGATAAATATCTGTATTGCCTTTAAGCAGGGTCTTGTCCTGGGCAATGTCTCTTTCAGTGACATGAATTGTTCAGAAAGCTCGTTGAAAATATTAAGGATATGCTGGGAATTTCCTTTCTCCAATTTCATGCTCCTAAGTACATCGAATGTGGATAGTTCTAAGTAATGATACATCCAGTTACAGATGACTTCCCTCTCGTCTGTCTAATATCACCCAAGATATTTGTTACTTGAAATAAAACATGGTGTTCTGGGAAGAAGTATTGACAGATTATGCTTTATATAAATGGACACACTGTCTCTGGCCATAATGTCTCTCCACTTGTTGGCTATTTTGACATCTACAATATATGTATCATCTTTCCAGGGAAGATGTCAAACAGAAAATCTGTGCCTCAGTCATCACATACCCGCACATCTCTTTGATTGGGCATGCTGCATCAAACCAATATGATTTCCCTGAATCAGACGCTCCTTGCAAGAATATGGTGTTGATTTTTGGTACACAGCGGCCTAGGACTAGGAAAAGTTCAAATGATTAATTGACTAATATTTATGCCTTGCTCCATACACCAGATGTACAGAATCACCTGTGTGGACTTAACAGACAGTCTCATTGCATTCAGGTTTGGTCACTACATGCCTAGATAGATATCTAGCCTGCTGATATTTGTTAAATACACACTCTTTGATCATTGGTGAAGATATTTCTACACTCAGGATGAAAGTTTATCCCCTTGATGTTTTCCATGTCTATGTCAAAATCATCTACTTCATCCGATGTCAATACTGTATTCATGAGGGCAATCTTGTCCTCAACCTTGTTGCTTTATCATGAGATTCTGTAAGGTTGTCACAAACTGTATCATGTTATCCTTGGGTAATTGAACGGGATTCAAATGTTTCTCTGGATTTTCAGCTTTTTTTTTTATTAAGACGAAGTCCTCTGCAGACTTCCATTTTGTTGCTGGTTCTGTACCTGTCATATTCCATTCATCTTCTTCATTACTAGCAGTTGCACTTGGACCACCTGCTGGAACTCTACAATTAAAGATGTCCATGATCTTACATTTTCTGACTTGATGTTTCTGAATCAATTCATTCTCTGATTTCCCATATTTGTCATTCTTTTTGGTTTGAGGTTGCCTTATTTTGGCCAAATTGTTTCTTTTGTCCTCCATGTAGATCCCATCTACCACATTCATTTGGGTGCAAAGTTTTAAAGAGAACATGCTATTGGCTCCCATAAACATGTGAGGAAGAGTCATCAGATGAGCTCCCAGGGTGTTAGTGATTTCTTTCTGCTATTTTTAAAATTACCTTTCTCTTTACTCTAACACCTGCTTCCTTTATGGCTTGACAGACAGTTCTCCATTTTCTCCACTCAAAGACATGGTTTATTATACCAGCATTGATGGGGCTCAAAATCGTATCAAAATAATTCCCAATGTATTGGCATAAATGGTCATTTTCTCCATGGAACCACAACATACACTGGTTTCCATTAATAATTCTCTTTAGGCAGTTGAATTCCTTATTTCCCTGTTCAGTAAGTTTGTTTAGGTCATCCATATGAGTACTCCATTTTACCATGAGTACTGCATTTTTGGCCAGTCTTTGTTTAGCTATGCAGTCTTGTTCAACATACTCAATGCAAGGAGGCCCATCTTTCTTCTTGTTTATTTGGCCCGTCATCTTGTCTCTTAAACGTCATCAACATTATCATGTTTGGTTGCAGAATGGATTTGGTCTGTTTGGATTTCACAGCAGCATGATCAATGTCAGCATAAAGGATGATTGAGTAAGATATGTCAGATGCAGTGTGATGTTTCCATAAGTCTTCTCACTCTACTTCTACCTGACTTTTCTCCAATATTTGACTGTACTGTTTTCCTTGTGCCGTTATGATCTAAAAGAAATAAATCAAATTCTAAGATTAGATTTCTTTTAACCTTTTTCAAATTTTATTTTCTATGAGCTCTAGCTATTCTAGTAGGCAACATGATAGGTTTTCTAGGTTATACAGGGGTTAATCTCTCAGTTGTGATATCATTTATTACTGGGGAATCTGAACTACCAGTACCTGGGGCACAAATATGAGCACCAAATAATCTCTGTGGGAATACATCAGTATTATCAGCACGACAGAAATAAGTATGAAGTGGTTCATATTCTTTTCCATCATACTGAGTTGGCCTGAGTTCAATAGCATCCAATCTGTGTTGTACTAAATTCTCAAATGCTTCTAAACCTAGAAGTCAAGTCATTTTCATTACTACCCATGTCAGCAACTTCTACTTAAGCAGTCTCTAAGTCAGTTTTCAAGCTTGAAATTAAAGCATCAGAGACCACTTTGTCTGTTTCTAATTTGATTAATTGTCCATGCATATTTGCCAAATCTATCTGCATGTTTGCAATTACAGATGTATAATCTGTCACTGATGGTTGGTGCATTGTGCATTCAGATAAAGGCTTTAAGTTGTATTCCTTCTCTACTAGTTTTCTAATTTCATCTTTGACATGTAATATGTCAGCATCTCGATCTGCCAATCCAGTCAAAGAGAAGTATTTGGACATTAATTGGTATCTGTCAATTATCTTACCATTTTCAACCTAGTTTGAGAGATACATGAAGTCTTTGATTACTCTTTCAAAGCATTCCTTGTGTTTGTACCAGTAGTTTGGACCAAATCAATCTAATTACCTGGTTGTCTGGTATCTCTGTCTAAAAGTACACCTGTACTGGGATCAAATGGTACTTTGCCAGGTATAACTGATCCAGATCTATATATTGTATTTGATTAAGCTTGTCATCAACCAATGATGTAACCAAATTTCTGACATTAATCCCTAAACAATGTTAATCAATCAGACCTGCAGCCATGATATCTTTAGTAATCTATTGATCTATCTTTGCAAGTTGTTTATTGCCTGCAGGACCAGTTACTAAACCAGCTAATTTCATGAAAGTGTGAAGATCTACCTCCGGCAAAACAGAGGCAGCGGCTTGCAATGCAGCTTTTAATACACCGTCTTTGTCAGCCAATCCAAGTTTTTTTAACAATTGAAATACATCTGTAATAGGATTTCCGCGTTCATTCTTTGTTTGATCTGAGAAGGCACTCAACACTTTGTTTACATTTTGCATGTGACCTGTAACATTGAGTAATTGACCTTCTGTGTTCATTAATCCCATCATTCTTAATACAGCTCAACCCACTTATTTCGACATCACTTGTGTTGACAAACCGCCTATGTCGACAAAAAAGCAAAGTCCTGGTCCCTTTGTCTATTGTAACTACCAAATTTGACATGCTTATGTTGACATTGAAATTAAAAATACATGTATATATTGAAAGAAATCCTAGGTTCCAACTTGAACAAATGTTTTGTTTTCTGATCATTTATGTTGACAAGCTGCCAGTTCTGACCCATACTTTGTTCTACAATTAACTGATGTTGTGACCAGGCTTTAATGTTGTCGTGGGGTTAACAAACAGGGTTTTGCTACAACTTCAATAACACATGCACCTTTCATCAAAGCAAGCCGGCTACAATCTTCAATAAAAACAATCCACCCTTCATCAAAGGAGGTCATCATCAAACTTGAATAAAAGCAATTGAATCTGATCGATTGTTGCATTTTCCAAAGTGATCAGTGATTGAAACATGTTTATTGTAGTGTGAAAGTTTCCTTTTCTGCAGGGAGAAAAGTAACTTTATTTATGCTTACAATGGCTATCAACGGCAGTGTAAAACGCAAATTCTACTTGTGCTTAATTTAGACTTTTTTAAAAAAAATGTCATTGAATGTTTTACGATCAGAGAGAATTCATAACTTGTTGACAGGTTTTCATTTCCCTATGAATAGCCTCATCCCCTTGGTAGCTTCAGTAAGATGATTGCAGACCAAAATCTAGGCTAATTTAAGGACATGTAGCATGTAAATAACAACTACCGGTATTCAGTCACATGCTACTGGCAGCAATGAATATCATAGTGAATTGTTTAGTCACATTTGTTATTTGACAATGGGATATAGATCAAACGAGGACTACCATTTTTTATACATGTGTTTTCTAACAGGATATAACTGATACATGAATTTTCTAACAAGTGACCCATACTCGAATTCATGGATTTTTCATATACGTGTACTTAAAGCATTAGGGATTTTATTACACAAAGGTAACAAAAATGCAAGTTGTCAATATACAAGTGTATTTCACTGGTTTCATATTCATTTACTCAAAATTTCCATTGTCAATTTTCTCAAAGTGTAAATCCTACTCACTGACGACAGGTCACCCCTTACCGACAAATTTTACTTGTGTGCGGGTTACAAGAAATTTTCTTCTTTCAGCCCCCCCCCCCCCCCTCCAATTTTCTCAACATCTGCTCATCTCGACAATATTGCCTCAGGCTCGTGGATGTCAACATAAATTGGTTGGACTGTATTAGATTAAGAGGGGATCCTGGTATTTGTGTGGGTTTTCTGGTCAGTGCATTTCCAAAGTCATCAAATAGTTGTGTTACTTTGTCTGCAATAATTCTGGGATCACACATTGCAGCTACATTTGTAACCAGATTTTGCATTTACCTGCTAGGTCTGTAATTCATTTTGTAAAGCATTGATTTAGTGTAATCAATCAACTGTCAAATGCATTATCAATAGATGTCAAAGAGTTGAGTCTTGATACATTATACATTTGATTGTCAAAAATCAATTCTGCCAAAAATGCTTTCTGGAAGCAAACAAACAATGCTACCTATTTGTCAAAGTCAGGTGAGTCATCAGTTTATGTTAGATTGAATTATCCTGGGAATTGAGCTCTTAATGAATGTGGAATTGCTCTTGAAGTGAACTTGATCACATCCAATGAAATTGACAAACTTGTTGAATTGGTCTACAGGAGGAAGGTGTGGGGAATTTTTATCAAAATGCTTGCCTATCATGGTAATATCTTGTGGATGAATACCATATACTGATTCCCTCCTCGAGTATTGATAAACAAAGTTGTGTCAACCATTGCTTCGTTGAATTTTTGCTCTGGAATTTTAGATGAGTGAATAATTGCTTATGTATATAAAAGAAAATCAGAACTGGGACCTCTAGGTGCACAGCATACTTGATGTAATCCAGGTTCTGGTTTTGTGATAGCAGGATCATATAATCCATGATCTCGATGATATAAACCCATTTACAAAGTTTTATAAAGTTAGATGAGAAGTATGGTCTCTATATCCAGGTAACAAGCTCAGCCAACCAGATGAAAGGTATCTCATTCATATGTGTTGATCTTGCTTATTATAGAACCTGTCTATGACTGATTATACAAGAGACCCAAGTGTGTCTGATATTGCTCACCTGACTTGTATAACTTAATAGTTGACCATTTCACAAACAGATGTATGTAGTATTACAAGTACAGATCTATCTAAACTGTCTCCCAAACCTTCTATCATGTTGATTTTACCTATTTTACTAACTACAGAAATAATTCTGTCTAAAGATGAAGGCATAATTAATATAGCACAGTCTCTTGCTCATAATCAAAGTCATCTAGATCTTGATGATATGAACATAACAGATCAAAAAGATGGCTACAAGAGTGGTAACAAGGTCAACCAATCAAAAGTTAGATCACCTCATTAACATATGTGGATCCTGCTTCCTTTTGAAATTGCCCACTATCTTTATGATGTAAGCCCATATTCCAATTTTGATTAAAACTGGACCAGAATTATGACTTCCAGGGTGGTAATAAATTCAGGCAATCACATGCAACATCACCTCATAAATATGCATGGCTCCCACTAATTACTGACACAGTCCAAGATCTTGATGATATAAACATATATTCCAAGTCTGATCAAAATCAGATCACAAATCTGGCTTCCAGAGTGGTAGCAAGTTCAGCCATTCAGATCCAAGATTACATCATTAGTATCTGTGGATCTCACTCATTATCAATCCCATCCATGATTTTCATGATATAAGCCCATATTTTAAGTTTGATAAAACTGGATCATAAATATGGTTTCCAGTATGGCAACAAGCTCAGCCAATCCAATGTAAGATCAACTCATTAATATGTGTGAATCATGCTCATTACTGAACTTCACAAGAATTTGATAATATAAGCATATATTCCAAGTTTAATCAAAATCAAATAAGAAATCTGGCCTCCAGAGTGGTAACAAGGTCGGCAAATCTGATGAAAGATTACCTTATTTATATGCAAGGATCTCACCCATTATCAAACACATATAAGAACTTGATGATATAAGCCCATATTTCAAGTCTGATCAACATCAGATAAGAAATATGGCTCCCAGAAATATAACAAGCTCAGGCGATCACATGCAAGATCACCTGATTTGTATGCATGAATATCACTCATTACTGACCTGAAATCTTGATGACATAGGCATATAGTCCAGGTTTCATCAAAATGTGGCCTCCAGATTGGTAACAAGATCAGCCAATCAGACGCATGATTACCTCATTAGAATGTCTGTATGTCACTCATTATTGAACTCATTCAAGACCTTGATAATATAAGCACATAATCCAAGTCTGATCAATATTTTGGATCAGAAATATGGCCTCCAGAGTGGAAACAATGTTAACTAATCAGATGCAAGATCACCTCATTCATATGCATGGAACTCTCTCATTATCAAACTCATTTGGGATTTTGATGATATAAACCCATTTTCTAAATTTGATTGAAATCAATCAGAAATATGGACTCCAGAGTGGTAACAAGCAATTGTTGATGGACGCACACATGACATATGATGGACACATGGTCATACCATAAACTCACTTGACCTTATGGCCAGGTGAGCTAATAAGCTTAAGGTAGAGCAAAATCCAACTGAAAAACAGTCTCAGTGGTAAAAAGTGCAACCATTCAGATACAAGATTACTGCATTAACACAGAGATGCTGCCAGGATTTTATCTAAAGGGGGGAGCTCCCCCATCATCACCAAAATAAGGGGGGAGTAGACAAAAATGAGGGGAAGGAGGAAATGATCATAGTTCAAGATTTATATAACACATAAATATCCATCTCTTTCTTTCTTCCTGCTCCACTCTGTTAGAGCTCTGTTGATATCAAAATCCTCAAAAGATGTCTCCTCTAGTTGTAGAAGCATTATTCTGTTGATCATTTATGAGCTTAATTTTGTTCCTTATCTGTGTATGAATATTATTCTGTGCTGAGAACCCCCTTTTACATATGCATAGCTAGCTAAGCCAGCTTGAACAAGTTGGAAAACTGTTCTTTATGGTTGTTATGTACAATTTTCAACAGCTCATAGGTATTCTCTCTTGGCTATCTCTGCTCCAAAATAATATTTTTCACTAACAGGATTTCTGCCAAAGTTTCACTTTCTTAAATCAGAGCTTTGCTGACTACTATGCCATATTTCTTATCTGTTCCACAATGTTATACTAGGATTTTAAGTCCATCAATGCCATAGTCTGCTTGTTCAGACAGAGGTATTTTGATCAAAAATAAATATCCTTACTTTTTAACTTCTTTTTAGATTCATATTTATTCAATTTCTCTTAACCCATAGAGTGCTATAGTTTTGTAGCAAAAGATCCCTCAAGGCAGAATTGTTTGCGAAAAGAAATGAAAATTGCACAACTTTTAAATTGCCTGTATTTTAATTAGGCATAGTATTCTGCCTTTTCGACGTTTAATTTCGAACTACTGCTTAATATGGGGTTGACCGGCATACCGTTTGTTTTTGTCCATCCCGCTTGTATATCGGACTTGCATTCAGCATTATTTTCCGGTTCAAAATTACTCAGTGGTATTTCAAGTAACTTTCCGGGCTCCATTAATCTGATATACTTCAAAACTTTAAAAATCATTGTAAAAATCGCTATCATCAGCCAGTATTTGCCGAATGAAATTGTCATCTGAAGATCAACCATGTTAGGAGTCGGCCATTTTAGTTTTCTAGGAGCCCTTACTTTAAACATGCATTTGTAAAACTTCCTTCATAAATGCTAGGTTCAACCTCGACAATGCTTGTTCCAGGGCCCAATATCCCAATCAAATTTAGTTTAACCATCGTTCACGTCAAGCCGAAGTACTCAGATGTGTAAACAGTTGCCTAATGGAAAAAAAAGAATAAAGATGACGAGACAAGCGCTACGAGACAAGCGCTACGAGACCTCTACTGCTGGTGCGACTTACGCCGTGACAAGCACTTTAAGGGTTAACAGTAAAAAAAAAATTGTATACTGCACAGAGTACATTTTTATAAGCGCGACTTTAAACTAATTTGTGGGAGTTCTCGTGCATCACTGCTTTAGAAATGCGTGAATTCTAACAAATTTTGTATGATTCACACACTAGCGCCCTGGAAGCATCTCCGTTAATATGCATAGCTCTTGCTCATAATCAAACTCTTCTTACATCTTGATGATATAAACAAATATTCCAAGTTTGAATAAAAACAGATCAGAAATACAACCTCCAGTAGTAACAAGCTCAGCCAATCGGATGCAAGTTCACCTCATTAGTATTCATGGATCTCACTCATTATCATTATCAAACTTGTCTGGGATCCTAATGATATAAGCACATATTCCAATTTTTATCAAAAATGGATTAGAAATATGGCCTCCAGTGCCGTAACAAGGTTAACCAATCAGATTCAAGATCATCTCATTAATATGCACATATCTTGCTCATTATTGAATCATCTGAGATCCAAATGATATAAACTTATATACCAAGTCTGACTGAAATCTCATCCGAAATATCAACTTCATGACACTCCTTTATGAGACACAACTGACTGTCCAAAAATATCATATTTTCACACACACACTTCCTGCACATCTGCAAATACAAGAGGCCACACCTTTTATTATACCAACTTTTTATCACAGAAGGAATATGGACGACTCACAAGGGGGGGGGGGGGGGCACTCTAGCTGACTCGAGTGTTCATGTTTATAATTGGTTTAATTTTGTGTACATATACATAATTGGATATTAATGAGACAGTTGCCAAAAGTAGTACATATTACAAATATGGATAAAAGTTTCCAAGCATGTTTTGTCACCTTGATAAATCAGGATGATATATCTACTGGAAATTGTGGGCTAGAATGACCCATGTATGTCCTACATACAAGTCGGGACAATAAAGAAACTTGCTGAATGTAGGAAAAAACAAGAAAATAAAATAGTCAATTAATAGAACAAAACCAACAAATTTGGACTACTTAAGCACATCTAACTATAAAATACCTACATCAACCTGACACAGAGCTATGCCATAATGCAAAACTCTTAAATCCTTTAAGTTACATTGTTAAAAAAAAATTTGGGGAAGAATAATCATGTTTTTATAAAAAAAGCTTGTCACCAAATTATCAATGAAAGATTTTTCATAATAATCAAATACCGGACTCTCTCCTTCATCTTTAAATCTTATAGAAATCTACAACTAAAACCAATATTCACCAGCATTTTTGATAAATAAATCCTCTGCAAAGGACATACTGTAAATTACAGAACAAATTTCAAAAGAAAATGCATACATGTGAACCTCCCAGCTGGGAGGGTGTTTTACCCGAGTTGAGGGGTGTCTCTTGTCTCTCTCATCACTAACTGAAATCTCCTGCATATGCAAAATTATTATGAAAAATTAGATTTGTTCCATTTTCTTCACACTTTGGTTCTAGTGTAGAATATTTACAGTAATACTGCCTGTGATTACGTGACTGTTAACTGGCTTAAGCGGGGCAAGACAATTTAGTTGCTAATTTCAAGCAGCATAAAACAAACTAACATCCCTATGATTCTGTTGGCAGGTTCGGTTGGCTTCAGTGTTTGAAGTTTGTCGAGATGGATTATACTAAGTGTGAGCAGAAGTAATTTAAAAAGTATTAGAGATGATAACTGATTATGGTTGGGTTACTAAAGACCTCAATCACCATAAAACAATTAACATTACTTTGATTCTCTCTGGGGGGTATGTTCTGATTCGGTGCTTAAAGTTGTCGAGATGGATTAGAGTCTATACCACATATGATCAAAATTAACTTGGACAGGATTAAATATGTTAAATTGATTATGGTTGGATTACTTAATAGCTCAAGTGGCATAAAATAGGGTTGGTGCAACTTAGGTGTTTCAAGTTTGTCGAGATGTCTAAGCGTGTGTTATCTCCCAATGCGAAAACGCCAAAATATAAGCAACAGAAATATCACACGAAATTCAATGATGGATGGAAACAGGAATTTCAGTGGTTGGAATCAAGTTTGAAGGGACGTGAATATGCATTCTGCTCTTCCTGTAAAGCTGATTTTAAAATGATTTTAAAATCTGTTATGGTGGCAAGAATGACATCATGTGATATGCAGAAACCCCCTCTCATAAAAGCATATTAACCGTGACAAAATGTATGCCATCACTGAGATCGATCCTCGCGGAATCTGCATCAAATGTGGATAAAGTTATACATGCCAAGACACTTTTGCCAACTTTACAGCTGAACATAATCTTCTGTTTCTGGTAACAGATCATTTTTCAGATCATGTCAAAATAATGTTCCCTGACTCGGAAATCACACATAAGTTCTCATGCAAAACAGACAAAAACTACTCGCATACTGAGTATTTTATTGTTCTTAAGAAATCATAATCTTCACTGTATTATAATATTAATATTAATAATAATATGAATAATATTAATAATTTATTATATAAACTTACTGTTGTGAGTGACCACCTGCAGAATACGACCAGCAACCACAATTTTTAGGCAAAATATGCATTCTACACTACTATGAACAACTGTATCACAAAAACTGATATAAATACCACTGATCAAAATTTAATCCTTTGTAAACATGAATGTAAACCCGACTAAAGTACATGTCACTAACTGCCACTGTAATCCGTAATGCCTGGGATGAATGAGGTCTTTGTCTTTGTCTATAATAATAGCAAGTGATAATCATTTTCTGGATTTGATTGTCATCATTAAAGAGTGATGATAATGATGACAACAAAGGTGACTGCAAGTTAGGCTTAAAGTTGGTATAATGTATGCGATTATGCTTCATGTGGAGAATCTTACTGACATTAAAACAACATTAGACCCAGACAGTACCAATCATGAGCAGTTCTGGCAGGCAGTCGCAATCTGAATCTACCCACAGGCAGGAAACAATTTAAACTTCTTGGTGGACTCAGTAGAGTTGTACTAACATTGCCACATTCCAATGCAGTCACTGAAAAGACATTTTCCATTCTGAGGAAAAATCAGGCTGACTCCAAAGGAAATCTGGATCCAGTAACAGTACATCATCTCCTAAGTGTTAAAATCAACAATGATAAGGACTGCCACCAATATAATCCAGGCAATGATCTCCTAAGAAGTGCTAAAAATACTTGTGGTACATATAAGGAGAGTATGAATTGCAACAATTTACACTGAAAAGAATGATTTGATAAGATGATGTGCTTATTTCAATATTTAAAAAATGTAAATTTGTTCAACAGTTGCAATTTTTGTCCATTTGCATGCTAAAAATTGGGTCAATGAAAACCTCCCTCTTTTGAGGTTAAAACTCCTGACCAAATTTTGGAAATCTCCTGATCTGTCCTGATGTAACCTGTCTTTTTGTCACATGTATGAAAATGGGTGGGGTCATTATATAAGATCATTATATAAGTGTACATTTTGCAAGCAAGAATATAATGCCAACCAGTTTACCAAGCTCATTTCCAACCAGCACTAAAATTGCTAGACGCTTCAATACACAATAGAAATAATAATTTTATGAACAAGATATTCAAGATATTATCACACAAATTATCTGGACAGACAGTAAAATAATAATTTTTTTTCACATCCAATAAATTTGATAAATGATGGTACTTAAACTATACTTCCAATGAATTTTTGGAGTTTCCATCTTTATTTCTATGACTTTCATTTGTCTGTTTTCAATTTTCTTAACTCTTATACAAACATTCTCCAATTCTTGTTGACCCCACATCACTTTCTCCAATAATTATTTTACCCTAAACCCTCTATCCGAATTTTTAAGTTATCCTATACCAACTTCTCAGGCCTACAAAATTTTCTTGTCCGCTTATATGTCCAAGTGGAAGGTGAGGAAGGACAAGTGACTTTTTCAAGATTCTGTACAGTCAGACAAGTGCATTATGTTAAGTCTTCAATATTAAGAGCAAATGTAGCACAGGTAGCAAATGTAGCACAGGTAGCAAATGTAGCACAGGTAACTAATGTAGCACAGGTAACAAATGTAGCACAGGTAACAAATGTAGCACAGGTAACAAATGCAGCACAGGTAACTAACTGAAAATTCTTTTGTTGCATTACACCCACTTCCCCAAAATTAGGTTGCCCTGCACCCTCTACTCCAATTCTTATTTGACTCAACATGAACTATCCTAATTCTTATGTTGTCTTTCACCTACACACTTTCCTAATTATTATAATACTATAAATCAACTTTATTTACTCTTATGTTGCCCTACACCAACTTTTTCAAATTTTTATTTTGCCACTTTGATACATCACTGTTGATTTTGCTCTACCTTAAATTCTCGCTTTTGCCTAGCATAACATTACCTCTTTCCAACTTGCATTTCATCATTTTTTACCATAGTTATGTACATATCTTTAACTATAAATTTTCTCATGTTACATTTTCTCACCTTACTTTCCATTTTATTCCAGCTTACACTTATTGGCCACTGTGCTGAAATCATTTCCACCATGCCCATCTCTGACATCCACCTAAAAATTCTGTCATTCAGCTGGTGCCCAGTCAGGTTCACATCTGACAAAGAAATAAAGTATTATCATATTCATTTACACATGAAAACTGAAAAAAGATGTAAAAAGACTAACAAGGTTGTTGCAACCATTTCTTTGATCAAGTAGAGACTTATTAATGATTGATACAAACCACTGGAATTGACTGTTAAGAGACTTATTAAGAATTGGAATAATTAACTCTATACTAGTACTTCATTGTTAACAGTACACAAAATGGTGTACTATCTCAGACTAGTATATGGTCATAAAAGCATCCAAAATGCAGCATACTATCTGCAAGTAATATCTAGATGTGGCAAAGTTCTAGGTAATAAGAGCACCTCGAAGGGTACATTATAAACCTGTTCCATTTCCAGAAGTTCTGTATATAGGGACTAGCAGGGCATACATACATTGACCACTGGCTACCACTGACCTTGACCATGGCCTTTTGACAAAAAAAACAACAGGTTTCTTCCTTGACTCAAGGGCAAACTATTTATGAAGACTGTTGAAAGATGATATTGTAGAAAACACATTATGATGTACATGTTTTTCTAAATTAATTTGTTTTACCTTTAATATTTTTGACATTGATCTTTGAACTGTTAACCATATCTGTATTTTACTTAATTCCCATTACAGCAAATAATACTCAAAGTATGGGGTGCAATTACATGGTCTGTAAGTAAAATTATTCTACAGAACATCTTTCATTTATTTGTGTTCATACAAGACCTTTTATCTTTTTACTCTAACATCAATACATACCTTCCCTGCCCAAAGTGCCATCTACATAGTTTAGTCAGGGTACAAGGTCTTGATGTAAAGATATTGTGCAAAGACCATTTTATATTTGTCCGTGTCACCATCACCTTGACTTTTAATCGTCTAATCAAGAGTCAATAGGCTTT
This sequence comes from Margaritifera margaritifera, assembly GCA_029931535.1. Lineage (NCBI taxonomy): Eukaryota > Metazoa > Mollusca > Bivalvia > Unionida > Margaritiferidae > Margaritifera > Margaritifera margaritifera. The sequence continues at coordinate 157,475 of JAQPZY010001572.1, read as the reverse complement.
CTATCTTAAAAAAACTACAAGATAGCCACAAAATCTGAACAATGTGGTATACAGCTAAAGTTAGTGTGAGGAAATTAACCATTCTCTTGATTTATTTAGTCACTGTGACCTTGACATTTAATCAGGATGTTCCTTTCTTTCCCAAGTGCAAGCCATCCACAATGTTTAGTCAAGCTAAATGGTCTTGAAAAAAATTATTTTTTTGAAACAAAACATTAACAGACAGAAAAATGAATGGACAGACTAGATCATAACATGATAGTCTATAAAAAGGAAATGTTTGCATTAAAAATTATAGGACACACTTAAAAGAAACAGAATGAAAGTTATGATTAAAATGTAGAAGCTATATTTACCTTGAAAATATACCCATACCTCTGTCAAAATTAAACATTAGATATATAAAATAGACAGCAAAGTAGAAAATGAAACATGTACATGATTCTCCCTGTTCTTATGGTACATGGGGATTATGATTTCTCCCTCTATATCTGGCTTGCAAAAACTTTACCACATTGATGTCTCCCCCTGTATCTGATTTGCAAAGCCTTTAATACCAAACTTAAACAGAGAATCTTAACAATGAGGAGAACAACACATAGTCACTGGAAAAATGCATTTGTTTTTACCATACTTATGTAGGTAAGACAATAACAAGTATTTTTGGCCAAACAACTGGGGGGAGGAGAGGAGAGGGGCAAATTGAGGACAATGCCCACTATTCATGTCCATGTTTAAGTTACCAGTCTTCATAGTGATAGTTACTAATAAAAAATAAAAAAATAAAAAAATAAAAAAAATTACAAGAGTGACTGACTTTTATTTAATCCTCTGCATTTGAATTTTTTTTTTTTTTTTTTTGCATCAGGTAAATACACAATCTCATCATTTACCCTGCTAATCCCCATCCCCATAGTCCTGTATCAGGAATCCTCTATTCTATGTTGGTCGCTTATCAATATTTTTACATTCTGTTCTGGCCAATCATCTGCAAAGTTGTCAAATGTGATTTATGGTGCCCATGATTCATCAAAGGGTTGAGGAAATACTAGTCAGTGGAAAACTTTAATGCAAATCTTCTGTCAACTTTGACCTCTAGGTCAAAAATATGCAGGTGTACTTGTGTCAAGAATGGATGGTCTTTGCTTCATAGTGAGATATCCCATGTATGAAAAGAATCCCTCACGGGGTTATAAAAATCAAACACTTAACCAAAACCAAGAGAGAAGTTGAGTCTGTTTGCAACCATAACCTAATGATGTCATTATGACCCATTTTCATAAAATTTGGAATACATGCGTTGTATATATATGAAAAAATCTGCAAGATTGTGAGGGATATAGACCATATTAACCCCAGTGCAATGCTCATCCAACTGCCAATGTCCCAGACATGGATTTTCATGTTACCTTATCACCACCTGGGCCACATTTGATTTAACCCATCCAATCTGTTGTGGACATACTGGCATGATGGTCATAGTAATGTGCAAGCCAATGGACAGACAGACAATGGAGATTATCAATATACCCTAGACACTTTTCTAGAAAAGTGTTATGATAGAACAAAATATGACTGTCAAAAGACAGCAAAACTTGCCTGCATGAAGATTCATGGGAAAATTATTTTCCCAAAGTTTTCATCAGCAGGACAATATTATCATTATGTCCAGGTGTGCCAAAAATATAAACATAGCCAAACCATATTTTAGAAAAAGACTGTAATTGCATCAGTAGAATATTATTTCTATATTTTTCAGTTACAAATAATAGGACAAGCTCTCAAAAGATTCTCTTTACTAAAAGTTTAAGTTTCATTATCAACCAATCATGGCCTTCAAAACCCATACATACTATTTTATTTTCACCCATTTCTAGACTGGTTCCCATTTTTCCATATAATTAGTACACTGAGTCTCATATGGAGGGTATGAGGACTCTAGAACTCAAGAAATAACAAACAGAGCGACTCTACCCTTCACATCACCACCAATTCCTTCTGTTATGATCCAATCCCAGTGGAAAAATATTACACATGGGAAAAAAATCTTTTTAGATGGATCCAATCAAGGGGGGTGGTGGTGGCCTGAAACCAAAAACATTATTTGTTCAAGCCTTATTGAGCTGGAAATATACACTGCATAGAAAAGGATTTAAATTGAACAGCACAGTTTCTTGTATTATAATTAGAACCCCTTTAAATTTGGAAAGAATCAAATCAGTGGTCTTACTCATATGAACTTAACTGTGGATTTTTCTCAACAGGTCTTTAGTAAGGCAAATATCTTGCATACTGTTTATACCTGTTTGTCTGTCTGTCATACTTTTATCTTGATTCAGTGAATATCATCACTTTTTCATTGCAACCTAATTTAATTGCATCACAGGTTTCAGAAACATTGTGTGGGAAATGCATGTTCACGAAAGTATCACATGTAGAATTTTTCTCCACAATGATTGATTTCTCTTAGATGCAGTAATGAATGTAAGACTGATTGATTGAGTGAGCGATTGACTGCTGTCCTCGAGTGATAAAACAGTTCTTATGATAGTTAACATCCTGTCAGCTTTTAAGTGATTTCAAAATTTGACATTCATTAACTTAACAAAATTGTATTTATTGATCAATTAATTATTATATGGAATTAATTACTGAATTAATTGATTCATTTGTGGAATAATTTATATATACATATTTGTAGCTACTTTTTTGATATTTTCATAAAAACTTAAAAGACTTAATGAAAGAATACATGAATGAAAATGAAAGTAGAATAAGAGACCCCAGTGGGCATGAAATCGCTCACCTCTTTAACACACACGTGTTAGCTTGTAAATGCAAATTCATGCATATATTGAAACTGGAGTGGAAAGAAATGTTTGGAGTACTTATTTGCTACATTTTCTGTTGTTAGTGTCACTTATCTTCTTCTTGAACCATATATAAGACAAAAAACATGGCAGAGTATTTTGCTAAACCTTTTTTTAAATATATTTTTAACATGATTTCATTTTCTTCAGGACTGAAATGAAATAGATAAAATGTACATGTAAGGTGTTATTACTTCACTATTATGACTTAATGGATAGCCTAATTAGCATATGTATGTTTGATTGCCAGGGCATGGATTTTTTGTTAGCCTTATGGCCAGGTGAGCTAAAGAAAATTATGACCTATACTAACTGGCACAATTTATGAAGTGAAAATCATTAATAAAAAACTTTGAAAAAATCAGATTAATTACATATGTATTTTTTTTTTTTGGGGGGGGGACTAATTTTAATGACGTATTACTTATCTGCTTATTACATTCATTTTTATTTCTGGTACTCAGAGTCCCCCGTCCAAGTTAAATTATTCCCTCCTACAATTAGTACTGGAGTGCAAGAATTGAAAAGAACAAGATCCCAATCTGACTCCTGCATCACAGCCAACATACAGAATACTATCCTCTTTGTGCTTGGGCCCTGAGTATACAGGACATCAGAGTGGGGTTGGAGGTGGGCCTTGAGTATACAGGACATCAGAGTGGGTCTTTGTACTTGGCCCTTGAGTATACAGGACATCAGAGTGGGGTTGGAGGTGGGAATCTTTGCAATAGTAGCAGTTAAGTATTACACGATTAAAATTAGTTTACACCCCCCCTTCCACCAAAAACAAAAAAAAACAAAACTCTACATTTAAGGAGCAGTAATACATAACCTGCTACTACTGCATTGCTGAATTGAACAGTTAGGAGGGAGGCTGATGGCCTCAACAACTCTGGTACTTACCCTTATGGCAGGAGTGTTCACTATTGTAAGCTTGTAGAAGGTTGGGCCACTTGTTGTATTGCTACTATAGGGCTAATGAATAGATGCCTATGCTCTGATGTACCAAATATAGAAGGTAATAGAACATAGTGTGAGACTAACAGAACATGGTTCTCATAACCTCATTCGAGGAGGAGTGATTTTAATAGGCCCAAGATGTAGCAATAGCCCTAACTTAATGGGTTTAATTCTCAAGAAAGAAAGGTTCCTCTCAGTAAAGGACTGATAAGCTCTCTTGACAATGAAGACAATCCACCTGGAAATAGTGGATGCAGAAATATAAGAGGAACCCTTAATAGGTATCCCAGGTGTGTAGGTAAAGTAGCTCTGTAGAGAGCGCCATGGACATAGAAAGTGCATGCCATGACGTGTTTGCTAAAGCCTCCAGCAGTTGCTGAAGTGCCACTGAAGACAATGATTCCTACAAGGCGTCCAAGGTATTGACTGGGAGGTGAGTCCAGGCTCCAACCTATACCTCCAATTGTTATGCTCCAGCATCCATGGTGGTGGGGGACTTATGGAGCCAAACTGGCAAGAGGACTCTATAACTGGATGCAGAAACCATCGGATGATGTGTATGGGTGGGGAGACAGACCACCCCTTCTGCTGCCTGGCAAACTCTTGTCCCTGAGAAAAATTATGTGTAAGTTCCCGGAACACTGTGGAGTGTGACAGTCTCCCCAGACTGGACATAATCTTTCTATCCTCAGTGCCTGAAGGCTTGGGACACAAATGAAGTTTGCCACCTTATCAAACATTAAAAAATCCTCATCCTACAACAAATCGCCTAACAGATGGGAGGGACCATGGACCCCAACGGTGGGAAGGGACTGTCACCACTGGTACCTCCTCAAACTCATTAGAGTCCACCATCATGGAAATAACATCATCATCCTGAGCCCATTCCTGGGGCAAGACAGGACTGTCCCTGTGGAAAGGGTGATGTGGAAAGGGAATTGTGTCCTCATCCCAAAGATTTATCAGAATGAAATTGCTATTCTTCCTTCTCAGGAATGTGTGTTTTGCTAATCACACTGCTCACATGTGATTTGCCTCCCTTGGGAGGGGTCAAGGATCAATCCCTCATTGGCACTGATGATATCAGAACAAGCATCAGGGTTCCTTTAGATGATCTCCAAACCATGCAGGTCACAGAATGTTCTTGCTTCTAAGGGGCATCATTCTTCCCAAAAATGGGAAAAGATCCAGACCACTCCAGAGAATGGAGGGGATTAACGAAATGCAGATGAGGAGAAAAAAATACCTTTCTTTGTTCCTCTATAAGTGCGACAACTTTTAGCCAAGTACCAAACCTTGTCAGCTCAAAGACAACACACTGGACATCCATCTGTACGTGAGCACCCTGTGGATGCTAAGCAGGTGGGGTGAGTATCCCACAGGGCTTTCTTCTACCCACATGTACCCACACCTAACAACATTATACTCTGAAAGAGGAAAATTTATGCAAAAAACAACACCCAGAACCCAAAAAAGGGAACACGATACTTACATTAAAACCAGAATAATGAAGGGGGATATGATTTACAGAAGCACCACTTGCTAAAAGTAACACAGACAATGCTCAAATACAGCAAGGACTGATGAAACTAACATTTAATTGATAGAAAAAGGAAGGTGGAAAGCCAAAAATGTTTGATGATGTAGCATACGTGTGTTGTCCAAGGAAAAAGAGGATAGTATTCCGCATGTTGGCTGTGGTGCATAAGTTAGACCAGGATATTCTTTACAATTCTGGCCCTCCAATACTAATTGGAGGAGGAAATAATTTAGCTTGGACAGGGGACTACGAGTCCCAGAAAAGAAAAGCAATGCACAACTCCATCAAATTTTGAAATCTGAACTTGATCTTCGGTCATCTTATTTGTTTTTAATTCATTGAACAGAAACCTAATAACTGACAAACGGATGGGGTGGCTGGACATGGGTTATTCTTCATGTCCCATCCATAGATCATAGAGTAGGTGATGAAAACATAGTAAAGAGAATTTCTTTGCTCTTTATTAACAGATTACAATATTGTTAAAACAAAAGTTTTATGAAATTTATTCTAAAAAAAAACAAGAGTCCCTCATATGGACTGATGCTCTACTGTTCAAAAAGAATTTCTTGGAATTCAACATAAGAATATTTCTTCTTTTTAACTATTTCTTCTTTTTAACTGCTGAGTGCTGAAACCATCGCTGATATTCTTGAGTGGTAAGATTTTCAAATTAGCTGCTCTGGCAGCCATACTGAAAAACCCCTTGTTGACATAACCATTCATTCAGGAGAATTAGTCAATATATCATTGTGGCACCCATACTGGATGTCTACAGGGCACCATTTTCATTTAGCACCAACTAGATATCATAAGAAGTCTTTTGGGGAAAACCCTACCTTGATATGACCATAAATTCTGGAGGAGTAGTGATACCAAGATTTTCAAGATAGCTACCATTGTGGCCATAATATATGTCAGATCGGTATCAATTTCATTCAGGACCAAGTAGGAAACAAGAAGTCTTCTGGTGAAAACCCCCCATGTCAAAATAATTTTTCATTTAGTAGGAGTAGCGACAAGAAGATTTTCAAGATGATTGCCTGGGTGTCAATACTTGTGGTCAGATTGGCACCATTTTCATTCAGGACACAACTAGATATCATAATTAGTCTTCTTATGAAAACTACACGTCTATATGACTTTCCATTCAGGAAGAGCAGCAATAAGGAGATTTTCAAAATAGCTGCCATGGTGGTCATACTGGATATCAGGTCAGCAAAATGTCTGTCATGGTGGCCATATTGGACGTCAGATCAACACCATTTTGATTTAGGAACAACTTGACATCATAAGTCTTTTAGCAAAAACCTCTGTTGAGATGACCATCCAATGAGGAGTAACGATAAGATTTTCAAGATTTCCTAGCAGAACCATTTTCATTTAGGACCAACTAGACTTCATAAGAAGTCTCCTGGTGAAAACCACATTTTGATATAACTTTCTGTTCTTCAGGAGTAGCGATATCAAGATTTTCAAGATGGCACCATTTTCATTTAGAACCAACCAACTCTTTTTCAGTAAAAATCCCATGTTGATATGACCATCCATTCAGGAGGATTAGTGATGTCGTAGTGGCCATATCAGACATTAGATAAGTACTATTTTCAATTAGGACCAACCAGACATCGTAAGAAGTCTTTCAGTGAAAACCCCATGTTGATATAACTGTCCATTGAGGAGAATTAGTGATAACAAGATTTACAAGATGGGTGCTGTGGTAGTCATACTGGACCAACTAGACATAGGGATGAATGTATGTGTAAAGTTTCATGGAAATGTTCCAATTAGTGTAGGAGGAGTAGCAATAACAAACGTGTGCTAATGGATGGATGGATGTTGGACGACAGATGACAGGCCATGCCATAGGCTGTTCTGGTCTATGACCAGTAGAGCTAAAAAGATTTTTTTTTTTTTAAAATTTACGGTATCATTGTTATCAAGCAATACTAATGATTAAGAATAAAGTCAAATGGAAATTCCAAACATTGCTACAGGAAGAAAACCCCAAAACAAAATATAGCATGACCTTTTATGCTAGCTATGTTGATTAGTAATGATCAAAGCAGTTGCTAAACTTTGTCAGAATATGTTTTTTTTCAAGTTTTTTTTTACACCAATAATTGTTTTTACAATAATAAATGATAGAAAAATGCCAGTGACAAAGTTTAAGATGACTAGTCTCAACTTTTCAAAAAGGTTTTATCTTAATAGAATGTATTCTTAATATACCATTGATGAAAATTCTGTAACAAGTTATGATTTGATTCAAAATTAATTATCAATGCATTATTTAAACTGTTTTCTTTTGGGTCGCTCTAATCCATATGAAATGAGTTAGTCATGCACATGTCTTGCCGTACTGCATTATCCATATGGCTTGTAATATGGCTAGATAGTTGCTAATATGGGTTAACAATGCACCCATGACTAACGGCAAAGGTTCAAGATGCAAGGCAAAAATTGTTTAAAAGCATAATTTTCATAATTATTCTAGAATCATAAAATAATTTATTTTGAACATTTTACATTTCTGCAGAAAAAATAAGCTGGAAACAACCCCAAATACCGATGTCATACAGAACAGACATCAGATGCATATTTATGACAAGGAAACTGCATGGCATGGTTATATCTGCTTCAATATCACATGATATTTTGTGTTCACTGATAATTATTATTCAGCATGACCATGTTAAGAGGAATAAATATTTATTTGAGAAATCATTCAATACTTTAAAATAATTTTTTCTTATTACTAAGTATGCAAATTTATTAAATGTGTATTTAATGATTATTACACCTAGAAATGTGTTTATGGAACACAAATGCCCCTCTACAGTATCTAAAATGACCAATGTGCAAAAATAAACCACGGTGTGACAGATGAACCTATGGATGCTCGGACAAGAGTACCACTGTATGCCACCACCACTGTCATGGTGGGGCATAAAATGGATGCAGTTTATCTTGCAAACTAAATGAGATTCTGTAGTAAAACTTTCATTCAAAATTAGGGAATCCTTTAAAAACACAAATGGATTAACTAGAGGAATTATGAGAAAAATGCTCACTTAATTATATCTCTGCAACTCCTATATCCCAATCCAACACCTATAATGAAAATGAGTATATGCAGTATATTGCCTCCAGTGAAAACAATGGTCTGACCAGTTGCCTCTAGGTCAAAATGGAAAAAGGACAATAACTTCCACAAAAATGGAAGAAGCAGCGATTGGTCAATATTCATATTTTCATATTACAACAATACTATGAGCCAAGTTTCACAGAAATCAGTTAATAACTGTGAGACTAGTTGCAGTCACAAGGTTGCATCATATGTAACATCCATCTACAAGTCAAAAAGGGGAATAACTCTTATAACTCTTAACAAGTGGAAGATAAGCTGCAATCACAATATTGTGTTATAGTCGTCATTCAGCTGTAAGTCAAAAAGGATAATATAACTCATAAAAGAAAATGTGGCCAGTAATAAACAGTTAATATATGCATCTTCTGTTATATATGTATACCAAGTTTTATAGCACCCATAAAAAATGCAAGAACAGTTGCAGTCACAAACTGCCTCTGGCTGTGATTCATAAAACCTAAATGTAACCAAAATCAAAGAGCAGCTATAGGTCTATATGCTCACACATCATCAGAAATGGCTATAAAATGTTGCTAGTTTCACAGCCATTTACTAAAACCTGCAAGACTGGTTGCATTGTACAGAAAGATGAATGGATGGAAACAAGGAATCCTCTATACCATCACCACAAGACCAGGTTAGAAAAATAACCAATATAGTTATGCAGACAGGTGTTAAGAAGAAATATGGTTGATCTGTATAACTATGTAGGTACTATGTGCCTTTCAAACTTTCTCAGCAAAAATATAAAAATGTTCAAACTGTTATCTGTCAGCAATATAATCTTACACTCTATTATGATGGAACATTTTTTTAGAAGTTTATGGTAGTCGACCGAACAAACTTTGTCACTGGTACTTTTACATCAAATTACAAATAAAAAAGTAAAACGAGAAGAAGAAAAAAAACATGTACAAAATCGTATTTAGACAGAGTTTAAATAGAAAACTAAAAGTCAGAAATCAACCATCCAACAAAGAATTTCTGGAATAAAAGAAAATGTGTGAATGCTTTGTGTCAGCTTGTAACTGTCAAGACATGTCTCAATTTTTTTTTATGTTAGCTTGTAACTGTCAAGACATGTCTCAATTTTTTTTATGTCAGATGTTTATTACTGAACAAAGACAACAAATACATTGAAAAGAATAACATGAGCACAACGTTAAATTTGCAAAGGTAATGAATGTCAATTACATAGTTTATCCATGTGTCCCACATGTAAAGTTCTTTCTGTATATTTGTCAAACAATATCTGTATGTACATCATTCTGTCACATGACAAACAATTGTCTGTCACAAATGTAAATCAAATACTTGTTTCAAAAGTGGCGACTGAGTCAATATTTTACACTAGTGTACACAAGAACGTCACTAAATCTGTCGATCATCTGTCTTTAGCTACATCTCTGTCGCAAGTCCTCTCTTGTTCATTCTTCAGTCTTTCTGTAGCATCAGTCCTCATGTTCAATCTCCAGTCTTTATGTTGACAGTCACTGTAAAGAAGATCAACATTATGTCAACATATCTCAAATAACTCTTTATTTATACAAATCAAGGTAGCAGCAACCTTTCTTATTGCAACTACTGATGATATAAAGAGAAAGATTCCTACAGCTTGTCAGATCAATGTAAAGCTTGCTGGAATTTTATATGAAGTCATTTCAACACTGACATGACCATTGTGGGATGATTTTGCTAAATGAGTACTTGTTGAATAAAGACAGTAAACCTGCCTTAATGGACACATCTACATAAAAGACACTGGCTATTAAATGACCCTCTTCATAAACGTGTTGTTCTTAATTTTACTAAACTACTGAAAACTCATACAGATGACACCTGTTTTCCAAGCATTAAATCCTATGGTCACTAGTGTCTGTGATAGGCAGGTATCACTGTCATGCCATATATGCTCGGATAATTTGAAAATCAGCACCAATTTATAAATTGTTGCTGGTACTTGTTGGTAAGAATAAGGATTATCCTTGCAGTTGTTCTCCTTCTTATGGAGCCCCATCTCAAGAAAGGTTGTCATCCATCTTGCGAGACAAATTCATCCTGTACAAAAGAATTATCGTATCTGGATCATTCCCACCCCCACCCCACCCCAAGCCCATTACCAGATGATACCCCTCAAATTGCTATTTGAGCCCCTCCCTGCCCATCTCAAAAAAGGCTGCCCAACCAGCCATCAGACACAACTTCATCGTGTACCCATGAAGTTTATTTACACACACACCCTACCTGCACATATGCAGATACAAGAGGCCACCACTTTTATTATGCGAGCTTTTCATCACTGAAGGGATATGATATCACAGGGTGGACCACTCTAGATGACTTGGACATGTCAGCAACTCTTCAAACTAGTTATCACATAACTTGTCTCAAGTGAATGACTATTCCAAGTCATCATCTTGATGCAATCTACCTTGCAACATTGTTGGCGAGTATACAAAGTTATCTATGAATGGTACAACATGTGTGAAAATGTTTGCCTTGAGTGTAATGTCTAGGACGAGGATAACCACTCCAAAAGATTTTATACTCACTTTGCAAATTATTACACAAAAAAAGTTTCTTTGTACATTTTTGTCTACATTTATGTACATGTACATCATTGTTTAAATTTTGTGTACATGTACATGACTGGATGTTGACAAGACAGTTTCCTAAAGCAGTATATATTTTAATATGGAAAATAAATTCAAAGCATGTTTTGCGATGCTTGGTAAATCAGGATTGTATATCTACTGAAAACATGTGGGATAGAATGACCCATGTATGTCCTGTATGCAAGTTAGGACAAGAATGAAACTTCCTGAATGTAAAAAGAAAAAAGAAAATATATGGTTAATTAAAAAAACCAGACCACCTCAGCACATCTGGATATCAAGTTACTTGTAAAAACCTGAAACAGCTTTCTAAACATAACAGACCTTAGACCTGAGCTGCAAGAATAGAGAGCTATGCCATAATAAAGAGTTCTTAAATCCTTTAAGTTAGATTGTTGAAAATATTTTTGTCTGCATAAAGCAAGAAGCTTTAACCAAATTATCACTGAGAGATCTTTCATAATAATAAAATACCCAACTCTCTCCTTCGTCTTTTAATCTTGTCTCAAAATGATAAGGAAAATCAAGTCTTTGGGAAAACACGGCATTTCACCTTTAGTGTAATGATGCAGTTTTCTACTTGAGCAGTTGAGACAGGAAATTCTATTTTGCCAAGATACAAATTTTAGGCATATGGTAATATTACACCAAATGTTCGGACTTTGAATACAGGAACTGATGTAGAAGATATAGGTATGTCTTTATGACTTTCAATAACGTAGCACAAAATGTTAGTGTCATTGTCACTGATGCCATCATGGCACACAAGAAAAGAAGCCCCAGTATACAGATTGATACAAGCTTTGGGTATATAGTAATATTATTCCAATGTTTCAGAGTTAAATCCAGTAAATGATGTCGAAGATATATGACTGTCAAAAAACTTAAAGACACAAATTTTAACATTGTGGATACTAATGTCACTGCCACTGCTGGAAAGGTGATATCCATGTCTTAACATTCACAGGCAAAAAATGAATATAGGTCCTGCAGGACACTGTCTCTCATTAGTGAACAGGACTATGATGTATGTTGTATCACTTTTTTAAAAAAACAACTTGACACCAAATCTTAACATTCATAACCATGACAACACTGGCATCACTGTCAGTATAGTGATATCCTTGTCTCATCATCTGCTAGTACAAGCAATTGAAGCAAAACTGATACCAGGGCCCACATTATGGATTGATTTGGGTAAAATAGTTGCTGCTGACTGAAATTTTGCTTCAATATGTGAGGAAAGTTGACTTTTCACCATGTCAAATATCAGTGCTACATTTCCCTTTCCCTAATTAAATCCAACGATATTCTCCCCCGAAATAGTGAGTTTTATATGTTCTGCTACTTTTTAAACATGTTTATGGGCATAAAACATCAGAAAACTGTTTTATGGTCATCTTTTGTCACTCAGCCAAAGAATATGAATCCAGTATGGTCCATGGACAATAAATTCTATAGTGATTTAAGATCAACCAGAAATATGTTCATGGAACAACAATGACTCATCAATGTGAACTAAATGCAAAATTTAACCAGATGGATGAGCAGATGAATGGACAAAACTAACACTTCCATATTCATGGCAGGGCAGATTAAAACATGACTGATGTAAAAATGACTGAACAATTTGCAAACCTCTGCAGATGAACTTTTTGGATCATATAATTTGCTTGTTGACCAAGCTCTGACTAATTATTAGTGTGGAAACTTCAACCTAATTTAAGCTACAATGTTTGAGATTTTCTTTTCGATGTTTGTTTATATACTTCACAGACACATCTTGCAATATAATTAAACTATCGCTAAAACTGAACCACAATTAGCAAAATCTGGGTTACATGAATTTGAATATGTTCTACAGATAAATCTATCAATGTGTCTCACTTCTTTCTCTTTGACAGTTCTCATTTCAAGGTGTAAGACTTCTTTCTCTTTGACAGTTCTCATGCTCAAGGTGGTCAGAATTCTTGCTCAAGGTGTCAGAATTATTTCTGTTTGACAGTTCTCATGCTCAAGTTGTCAGAATTCTTGCTCAAGGTGTAAGACTTCTTTCTGTTTGACAGTTCTCATGCTCAAGGTGGTCAGAATTCTTGCTCAAGGTGTCAGAATTATTTCTGTTTGACAGTTCTCTTACTCAAGGTGGTCAGAATTCTTGCTAAAAGTGTCAGAATTCTTTCCGTTTGACAGTTCTCATACTCAAACAATAAAGTTTCTCTTGTAATAACACTGATAATGTAAGAACCATTATAAACAATATCAACTTGTTTTAGAATTGTCAAGCACTTCCATATTTTCTAAAATAATGAAAGATAGTAACTAACATACTAGTTATTTAAAATCCATCTTGGTCATATAGCAACTGTTTACATCTACAGGTAGACAGAGTCACATGCAAATTGGTGTCAATTACAGAACATCACTGATGCTCTCTTTACTACACTCTTGTGGCAAATGCTTTGCTTTTGTCCCTGAATACCAAGTACAACTTGTGGTGGGGGAGAAAATTTATTTCTCCACATACTTTGACAGGCTAAAAATGAAGACCCTCGGGGATAGGATTTCTGCCAGGGACTTGTGTTTGACTTTGATACCCCCCCCCCCCCACACACACACATGGGGCATATTCTATCAACTCGGCCCTAATAAGTGAATTAAATAACAGGAGCTAAGTGCCTCTCCCAAGTTCCTTTAAGAAACAACCACCCAAACAACATTTCTATGCTGCCCCCACCCCCCCTCCAGCCCTTTCCTGTTTACAGTTCTATGTATGGCTAAAAGACAAGGCTAGAAGTTTACACAAATCTATAAATGGATAAAATGTATACAATAACTGAAAAAATCTGTTTAATTGAAATCTGCCCTAATTCCCTCTCTTGCTGTACCTTACTGGCTCTCAGCTGAATGTGGGTCAATGGCAATTTAAAAACATTGCTCATTGGCTATGCCCTCTTTTTAAGACCAGATTCAGTTGGCAATACATGTCTTTGTGCAACACATCTTACCAACATAGGACCAACAACTTTTGTTTCATCAGTATATTGTTTTTTATTGCTACCACATGCAACACAGCATTGGCAATTCTTATATCACGGACTGTCACTTTATTTTTTGATGGTACCAATTTTGTAAACATATATATTCAGAAGCCTAAATTGAGCCATTTACTAGTGTAATATATAAGATTAGATTTCTTGAGTGCTACAGGACTGTACAAATTGGATTGCCCAATGTCAAGGACAAGTGCAATATCTCAGTTAGGCAAGTGCATTTCAGCAAGAATTTAGTTTCAGGCAAGTGCATTTTTGTAAGAAATGAAAAAAGTCATACATGTTCTGTTTTAAAAGTAATAAATTTAATCATTACTATTTACTTATCCCCTCGGTCAGAGATGGACAAAGGGGGAATTTGTGGATTATGTTAAGTATTTCCTTTACACACAACTGAAATGAACCGCTCAACACCTTAACTGTTGCTTACAGCAGCAATATCAATAACACTGACTGGTTATCTGGTGTTTGCTTCCAATCAGATGTATTTCCCAGTATGACACTGAAAACCTGAGAAAAGTATTATGTGTTGGATTTGACCACTCAAACATGCTATGTTTTCTCAGATCATTTTACTCAAATGGTCAAACAACTGTCCTGTGGCAAAGTTTACTGAGTTGATATTTAAAACATCAAAAGTCAGATATGTGCTGTGTTTCATAGAAGATTAAATGCTCTCAACATGACTTGTGATTACCTTTTCTGTGAAAAAATGTCAAATTGTAAGTATATAATATAAATCAGAAGTTTTGTTTATATTTGCTGTTTAATTATATAAACTGAAGCTAATTATTCAATACATACTGATAAAAGTATTGGCCTGCTAATTAGAATGATCAGATTTAACAATATTATATGAAGACATAATGTCACTTCATTTTCACCAAGTGTTTCAGCAGTAGTTAGTGACCAGAATGAGTTTATTAAAATATTTTAGTAAAAGTTCAAGTGGTATAACAAAGAAAAATTATCTTTCCTAAGAGAGTTCTTGAATAAGAAGAGTAAAAATAAATCCACAAAGAAATCACAGAGTAAAATATCTAACATACTAAAGATTATAACGGTGAACTGAACAAGATGTTCTGTAAATATTGTAAAGGATAGCCAAATTGTGCAGTAACAACCCCAACAAGATGTTCTGTAAATATTGTAAAGAATATCCCAACTGGGCAGTAACAACCCTAACAAGATATTCTGTAAATATTGTAAAGAATATCCCAACTGGCCAGTAACAACCCTAACAAGATATTCTGTAAATATTGTAAAGAATATCCCAACTGGCCAGTAACAACTCTAACAAGATATTCTGTAAATATTGTAAAGAATATCCCAACTGGCCAGTAACAACCCTAACAAGATATTCTGTAAATATTGTAAAGAATATCCAAACTGGCCAGTAACAACCCTAACAAGATGTTCAGTAAATATTGTAAAGAATATCAAAAATTGGCCAGTAACAATGCTAATGTGACACTAATTTTTTTAAACAAGATCTGACAAGCTATAGATTAAACCCATCAGAATACATTAAGCCAGCAGCATACATAAACAGCATGTGACACAGTAAATGAGGGATAAAGTGGATGCCAATACCTACATCTGTTACTGTACCCAAAAGTGTCAGAATCAAGCACTGGTAAAGCTATATCTGATCATGTGGAAAAAGAACTTAAAAATATTATATTTCTATTTGATACTGCAAATGCACTGGCCATCCACAACAAGCCTTTCTATTTTTGACAAATTTTCAAGAAATTCCCCCATAAACTGGACAGAGGAAAAAGTTAAAATCATATTGCGCTGCTTCACTAACCACATTCCAAGTCAGCAAAGTTTCAATAAAATCCTACAATGGTCCCCCTCATATAAGGTCAACCTTTCTGCAGCTGGTAAATTGCTTTATAAGTGGACTTTCTAGAAGTGAATAACACAAATGTGAGGAATAATTACATATAGAGCAAAACATTTATACAGTGGTCAACCTCTTTAATGGTCCCCCTGACCAGTGGCCACCCACTTTATATGGCCAGAAGTACCCCTCTATCATGACCAACCTGCTAATGTGGTCTTCAGCTGGCATGTTAATGCAAAAACTGTCAAATCTACCCCTGTGAGTGGAGAAATAATGAGGTTCCCGGTTAGAAAACTCAAATCGACTAAATAAAAATAGGGAGAGTCCTTAGACCACTTTGAGAAATCTAATGTCAGAAAGATTGAAAGAAACATTGTCCGTTATATGTTCTACAGCAGTGGGAAAATGGAATGGACAGAAAATGATAGTTACAGCCAAATGTTTGTGCCCTGATTTTATTGACAAGGTGGTTTTGCACCATGACTGATGATTGTTCATAATTTGTTAAATAACACTAATATGTTTTATCACACTGATTCCATAACATGTCTGTGATTTTTAAATGAAAATATTAAGTATTTAAAAATTAGATATGCCTCATACTTTATGGGTAATCATTACTCACATCTGTGTGATTCCCCTCTGAAGAGGCAACCCATCTTTAAAGGCCACTTTCCTGCTGCAGAAGGGGTGGTCTTATAAGAGGGAGACCACAGTAATACATTTTGAAATATTTCATATTTTCATTTAAAAATCTCATGCATTTTATGGAATCAATGTGATAAAACTTATATTATTTAATATAATTATGAATAATCACCAATTGCGGTACAGAACCATTAGACAATTTTGTCATTAAAACCAAGGTACAAGTAACTGACCTTAACTAACATTCTCTGTCCATTCCAATATTCCTCTGCTACAGAATGTATAACTGACAATGTTTATTTCTATCTTTTTAATGTCAAATTTCTCAGCAATGATTATTGGACTCTCCCCTGTTTCGCTAAGCTGAACTAATGTTACTTTTCCTTCTAAACTGAGAATATTTCTCTTCCCTGTCAATGACATTTTGCACTTTCACAAGAACTTATTCCTTCATTAATAGCTTTTACAAAGTATGTTCTGTGCTTACAATGGAAGTGAGCTTGTTACATGTTCAACTGGTTAAAGTGTCATACCCTTGCAAATACAGTTCACAATCTATGAAATAATACAAGTTAACGTTACATTTTTATTTGATGATGGACATAATGTTAACTTGAAAGAAGGTACTGCCTGATAGGATGTGGAGGCATTCCCTCCCATCTGCTGGGATGGTCTAGTCACCCCTGGTCCCTGACTGGTTTCGTTATCTTTGTAACTCATCAGAGGGAATTGGTCTTATTGATCCATTTTTTCAACTGATGAACTCAGCACCATATAAACTTTTTATTTATTTAAGGTTTATGGATGACATTTTATTAAGGTTTATGGATGATATTTCATTTCGTGGGTGAAAAACTTAAGTATTTTCACTCATGGCTTCGCCACTCGTGAAAATACTGAGTTTTTCACCCATTCAATGAAATATATCCGTTATTCACTCCTTTCCAGCAAATATCCTCTCACTCACATGCACAATAAGTTTGGTCAAGTTTATTTCCTCAATATATGAACAGCAATGAATACCATCATATAAAGACAGTTGTAAAATAGACATCAAACAAGAGGTATTATTAATGGGTAATAGGATGCCCATGCAAACTTTTTATAGTTGTACTTCACAATTTCATTATATGCACAAGTGTAAATATTTTTGTCTTATTTTATACAGGAATTCCTAACCAATTTTGATGATACAACAAAGAAGTACAAGGGTGTACAGCTGCAGGTGGAAGTAGTAAAGACTAGACATTGGACATAACTGATGATACGACAAAGATGTAAAAGGGTGTACAACTCCAGGGGGAAGTAGTACAGACTAGACCTCAGACATAATTGATGACATGGGTCAGCACACTGACAAGAGATATATTTTGTGTTTCAATTCAGAAAATATGTTTTTAGTCTATTCAACACATATATAAATATTAATGGATATTTAACATGTTTTTTAAAAAGGAAAATCTTATATAAAATATAAAATATTAATGTTTACAAAAAAAAGCATAAATTTTAAAAAGAACATTTGAAAAGAAATTTTACAAATATCTAATGATGGTACATCTGCTGATCAAGGTTTCTATACTGAGTATTTCTTTATCTAAATTTATTAGTTTATAAACTTTACAAAATTTTTTGGGGGGGGCAAGTTTGTTTTCTTAAATTTTTCAGATCTGCCAATGTCAACACTGCCTCTTTCAAGAGGTTGGAGGCCCTGTAGTATTCCACAGGATAGGACACAATTCATCAAATATGGGAGGGAAAATCTAACAACCCTGCTGGACCAGATGTCAGACATTTTGTCCCTTTCCACACATGAGATGAAGGTCCTGAGAAGAGAGTTACAACAGACAAAGAATATGCTGATGTCTACAGTCATCCCTATTTTCAATCCCTGACAACTGGGACACTGAACTCATGTTGGTTACCATGGTTTCACTTATTTTTGTGGGGTATAATTTTTTGATGATTTTATGGTTGCTTTGAACCACAAATTTAAAGACCTAATAAAAATGAGCCATATGTAAGGAAAATATTACATGTGTTTGCTCAATTTTAACCGTTTGAAAAACAAAATTATA
This sequence comes from Margaritifera margaritifera, assembly GCA_029931535.1. Lineage (NCBI taxonomy): Eukaryota > Metazoa > Mollusca > Bivalvia > Unionida > Margaritiferidae > Margaritifera > Margaritifera margaritifera. The sequence continues at coordinate 138,711 of JAQPZY010001572.1, read as the reverse complement.
AAATAATTATAAAGCATTTTATATTGTTCCAGTCCACACGTATGTGTACAGTATTCAGTTGTGTTCCACTGACTACCTAAATCAATGTGTCCTGAGATCAATATGGATAGAGAAAAGAGAAAGACTGTAAACCATTTAAATACAAATATTAATGAAAATGAAAGAGCGAATAATGAAATGATCTACGAAAATTAGATTTCATGCTTCTTTACATCGTTACTTTATTCTCTGCAATTGTCTGTGACTTAAGATTTAACCAGTTGTTATTCATCTGATATAATAATCTACATTAAGCATAGATAATGCAAATTTGTATACTTCAAATTACTGGTAGCAAACTTTCATGTTAAAATTTAAATTCTCCTGAAAGCACACCTCATTTTACCCACACATTGTTAATCCAGAGGAACAACCAGACTATAAAATACTAGAACCACTGCTTGAAGCCCAAGTACTAATTAAACACCATGTATATACACTAATTTTAGCACATTACTAAAGCTCACACTTGAGTGATTTTCAGACAAAACCACTGAATGAACATCATGTCAATCAAGTCTCCTGGTACACACACAAACATTTATCAAATAAATAATCCCAAAATTACAGAATTACACAAGGTCAGCTTTTTCAAAGCCCGAGATAACTAGGTCCAATCTCTCAGACATTTTCTCATGAGCTGCAATTATCTCTTTAGCATAAATCGGTGTCAGTGCTACTGTTTCAATGTCCATTGATAAAGTGCAGTGATCTTCACGAGTGACATCTTCTTTTTCTCCCAATGGTCACTATGACCTGTTTCACATATCCATGATGGAAGTGTGATTTAGTTCTTCTTTGTGATGTTTGTTTAAAACCAAGTGTAATGGTTGGAGTTTGTCCATACACGAGGCATACACAAACAAAGGAATGATTCCATTAACTTTTAGTTTAGCTACTATCTTTGCACTTTGGTGGCCTTGTACACCTCAAAGATTGCCACAACCCACTGATTGCATTCAGCAAGGGGCTGTTGGTCACATATTTGGTTCATTGGGAATAATAACATTAGCCACATAACCTGAATTTTGTCACTTTTAAACCACTGTGTTAATACCATGATCATTGGAATGCACTGATAATGCAACTTTATGGACAGTGGTGCAAGTAAAAGATCAGACAGATGTGCTTCAACAACCATCTGACCAAAATGTTTTTGGCTGTGTTGGCTCCGCTCGATGTTCAAGCACTCAAAAGAAGAAAACATGGTGATAGGGACTGATCTTGCCAGGTGTTTGATTTGTACTGGTGGTAGTATTGTTTGAATGATTTAAGTGACCACCCTTTGATTTCAGCAGTTTTCTTTTTTTGTACTCTTGATTTTGGGTGTTTGTCAAGGTTAATCCACAAAATTAAATACCTGTATATATGCAAACTTTGACAGAGGCAAATCCACAAATTTAAGTACCCCAAAAAATGTCTTTTTTCCAAAACCATGAAAATTGATACTCATGAAAATAAATGAAACCATAGTATTAGTCCCAAAACAGCAGGCTGTGAACACGACTTTTCAAACTTGAAAATCCTTAATTTGGAACTGAGAAACTATTCAAATCAAGACTGTCTACAAATCCTAATCACTCAAACAAGATAACAAGATGGGCCATCACTGGTGGACTTTGTTCCAGACGGAACTATTTCTCACTCGATAAACATTAACAAAGGTAGACATGTACATGTCACAAGTTGTAAAATAAAAATTGGAAGAAAATTTAATGATCTGAAATAGTTTTTTTCTACTGTTTAAAACCAAAAACATTCTGTATAATTTATAGACTCTGACAAGTCCATTTCAGCTGCTGCTTAGTTGTGTCTCAGATGATTATGATAACTTGAATGGTTGGGTAGTAAGTGATGAATCTAAATTAAAATGATAAATTACAAAACTTGTTCTTGCTGTTCTTATTAACTTTCATTAGTGATTTTATATTGCAATCTTTATTACTAACATTTCTAAAAACAAGATGGTGTCCTGGAGTGGACTCCGAGTTGGAGAAATTTGTACTACCATTTATGTATATCAGACAATAATGGAACAAGTAAGAAACTGGTCAGGAGAAGTCACTTTTCCAAAAGTCACTTGTCCTGGACAAGTGGGTCAAAAAATAATATTTGTACAGCCCTGTGCTGAAACTTGTTAAAAAAATTCTTTATTTTCATTTTTTTTGCTCAAATATTGTTCTGATGATTGTTTTCAGAATTCAATAATAAATAATGAGATAAATAATTAGTAATAAGATTTCAAGTATGGTGTCAAATGCTAGAATCTTCATTCAGAGCTCACTTTCTGTGGAGACATTTTTTTGTGGCTACAGAGTCTGGTGTTTACTGATTCTTCTCACATGAAGCATATACAAGAGCAACAATGTTTACATGTTAACTATTAACGTGTAATTTTGATTATTTTACCTCTGAATGAGAATCATGTCTGTCTCTGCCCTCTCTACGCATCTCTTCTTTAGGGGGTTCTGCCTCCAGGACCTTTAATCTTTGGCCTGCAATGCTCTGCCCATGCAGCACTGATATTGCCTTCATGGCGCACTCTTTGGACGCATATTTGGCATAACCATAATTGCGACCTACAAAGAGAACGTCAGGAGCAAAATTAATGTAATCAAAACAGACGTTTCATGTGTCAGTAAGAATGTCTATTTTCTATTAAAAGCAAAACTTGGATGCATTTTCTTTATAAAAACTTAATTTTTTACAAATTCCCAAACCTGTACAAAATAATATGGTTCTCCTAGGAAATATTTTGATAAACACTTTTGCAAACATGTAAACCTGACATATTTCATTAAAAAACTATATTTTAAAGGTAATAATGTATCTTAAATATTACTTACTCGATCATAATAATTTCTTCCACATCCTCACAAATCCAGCCCTCTCAAGTGAAAAATGACATTAAGAATGTTTTTTGGTTGATCTTAGCATTGAAAGTGTCAAGATACACCCTGCTTACAGAGATGAAGTGTAACATCAGTGATCTCCCCTTGGATTGAGAGATTGGCACCGAATCCCATCATTTATCAAATACTACTGTTGAAATGCACATTCTTCATGCAATGGAACTACAGGGAGGACCTGGGAGGCAATGCCCATGTTATGATCAGGTAGGTATTTTCAAAAAAACATATTTTAATTTAAAACATTGGTTTCTTCTGCAAGTACATTATCCAATCATAATATGCTAGGAAAATAGGTAAAAGGTGGAGTTACATCCCCTTATCTTGAAGTTGCCCTGATTTCTGTCTCCTAACATACGAGCAGCAAAGAAAATAGTCTTCCTGCAAATCCAGCAAAAATGTGATTATGTTGTGGAGGAACCTGGAAGGTAGCCTGTCAAGTTGCTGATATAGGCCCTTCTAGGTTGAACTGAGCCTTTTGAGATCTGAGGTATCTCAGTTAGAAGCTGGAAAACGTGTCAGACTCCATCCCCCAGTTTGAATAATATCAGTCAGCAAGAAATTTCACTTGAACACTGGGCTAGTAGAAATTGCCCTGACTTCATAAGCTAATATGCATAAAAAATACTTCATATGATCCCGGCTTAATTCCTTGCAGACAGCACCAATAATCCAACAAACCCAGAACAAAAATGAGCCTGAGCAGAAATATTTTCTTTTTCTGAGTGGTAAAATCAAGTAAGATCTCCCTCTTCAGATTGGTTCAATGCATTTCAAGTACGACTTCAATGCAATGACAGGGTCGGAGAGACGTCCCTGTGAAGATGGGTATATATATGTATGCATAGGGTTTAATGGCACATCACACAATCCGGACTATATAGTGCCAGGTAAGTTTAAACATTCCCAAAACAGCACGCAAAACAAAGACAAGACAAACAACAGAACCATGAATGGCATTGTATATGCCCATCCTGTGTTTAACAGTCCTCTTTGCAGGATCAAATAGGTCATCAATGGTCTCAATAACCTTGACTTTTTGTCAAGGTATGTGGTCTTGTACTAAGCTTACAGTGCAGAAACCAGTTTTGTCTCATTACAGATACCATGACTGTATCTTTTGACCTTTAATCCCTCAAATCTACAGGTTTCTTTATTACCCTAAGTGCAAGCCATTCACAAAGTCTGGTCAAGGAACTTAATCTATAACAAAAGTAATTGTGTAAAACCCATTTTTCTTTGAGTCACAATGACCCTGACCTTTAATCTTTTGACCCCAACATCAATAGGCTTCTTCCATACCATTACTGCAAGCCCTCAAACTTTGGTCAAAGTACATAATATAAAACTAAAGATATTATGAAGAAAAAAAGACATTTTATTCTTTCAGTCACACTGACTTTGACCACTGACCATATGACCCCAAAATCACTCAGCTTCCTTCTTAACCAAAGTGCATGCCATCCACAAACTTGGTGGAGGTACATAGTTGAGAACTGAAATCTATGAACAGAAACTATTCTCCATTTTTCAGCTACAGTGACCCGGACCTTTGACCTTTTGACAATCATATGAATAGACTTCTACCTTACTCCAAGTGTGAACCATCCACAAAGCTAAGTCCATGTTGGTGATGCAGAATTAAAGTTATTGTTATGAAACAATTTTTCTTCTTTAAGTCATAATGACCATGACCTTTTGCCCCAAAATTTGATAGGCTTCTTACTTACCCCAAGTGAAAACCATCCACATAGCTTAGTCCAAGTCTGTGATGTAGAACTAAAGTTATTATGCAGAAACCATTTTTCTTCTTTCTGACAATAACCTTGACCTTTGACCTTCTGATCCCATAACTGATAGGCTTCTTACTTACCCTAAGCACAAACCATCCACAAAGTTTGGTTCAGGTCTGCAGTATAGAACTAATGTTATTTGTGCAGAAACCATCTTAATGCTTTCAGTCACAGCGACAATGACCTTTGGCCTTATTACTCTGAAACTGAGTTTTTTCCTTACCCCAAGTGCAAGCCAAGCTATAAAGTGTGGTAACTGTTGATGATGGATAACTCGAGCTATTCTGTAGAAACCATTTTTCTTCTTTCAGTGAGAGTGAGGATGACCTTTGACCATGAAAACAATAGCATTCTTCCTTACCCCAAGTACAAGCTATCCACAAAGTCTGATGGAGGTACGTGCTGTAGAACTGAAAATATTATTTGGAACAGGAAACGTTAAACAACAGATGGACAGATTGGCAGACAGGATCACAGCATAATATGCTCTGCCAAAATGGTGGACATTTCAAAAATAAAAGGTTTTATTAGTCACCCTTCTTACCTGAACTACAACAAACCCCAAAAAGTTCCATTTTCAAGCAAAGGACCAAAGCATTTACTTAAGACAAGTAAAAATTGGCCAAAAAGTCCTTCTTCTGACATACATTGTCTTTTCCATAATTGTGGAACATGCCTAAATCATGGAACGATATCCCTTGATTCTAATTGGAGTTAACTTCTCCCTGAATAGCCAAGGGAGGGTGTTTGTGATTTGTGGGACAGATGCTAATAAGGGATATTTGTTCATCTGTTTGTACCAATGGGAAAGAGCTCTCCATTTCGCCTAGTAGACTTTCAGAGTGATGAGCCTTCATGTGCAAGTGATTCTGTCCACCACCTGTTTGCTGAAATGTTTCTTTCTGAAATGGCGATGCAGTATTTTCATGGAAATCTCCACCATTAGACTCTGTAAGTCGTTTATATACAAATGTCTCCCACTTGATGCAGCACCCTTTTCCAGAGGATTGAGTTTATTTTCTACTGCAGGATGTTTATCTTGTATGGGTCTTTGGAAATGTGGCAAAGGTAAATCTTAATAACAGGGAGCTGGAGGTGATGTGTTAGCCCTCCAAAACAACTTGCAACACCATGGGTCTTTAAAGCAGAGGAATACTCTGTGGTACAATGTTATATTCTTCCTCCCACTGGGGTTTGGGGAAAAGGTTGGCTCAGGCATGGTGTCGATTTCTATGGGAAGAAGGATGACTCAGAGAGAAACTGGGACAAAATCTATCTTTCTATTCCTGCACCCTGCTTAATTTTCCACTAAAGTTCTAGGACCTCGGCGATGAGTAAGATTTGGGAGCTGGTTTTCCCATGAGAAGGTCTTGGCTGGATCTTTCTTTGTTTTCTGATCTTGTTTGTGAAATGACAGTCGGACTCTAAATTGCTGTGCCTGAGAAAGGTTTGTCTCCTTAGTGACCTGTTTCCTAATCTTCTCTGTATGACCATGGAACAGGAGATTGGATAAGTGCAGCTAAGATCCCTGAGCTGCTTTGTGCTGTTCCTTAAGCATCTCTCTCTCTGAGTCAAAGATTGACCACAGCAGCTATGGAATTGGATAGAGAATGCCAAGCTGTTTTTTCACACTTAAGCCATTTGTGAAAGCCTGTTGGAAAAAGTGTCATTAGTCAGATCTAAGCTAACCATGGCTTGTCTGAAAATTACGATAGAGCTAATATCCTGCATTGAATTGATTGTGACATTGCGAACTTGTTGTTCCATGTCTTGAAAGAGTTTCTTGCAGATGCAAATAGAAGATTGCTTAGACACGTCCAGCCCTGCAATGTCTCTGTTGATGGCTGGGACCTCAACATGGAAAACCAGCAGCTGTGGTATCATTGTGATGCTGCCGTCTTCCTCCATCTGGTGTAGGGTATGTCAGGAAGGAAGATCACCATATCCTGTGCTGTCTAATCTGAGCATATCTTGCAACAAGGCCAGGACTATGGCTGACATGGTAAGGCGCCAGCTAAAATCAGGTCAAGGAGTCCAGTAACAGCCATCTGGGAAAGATCACCATAACCATACGGGCCTGTTAGTGTTGTATAGGATTCTCTAGAAATGGTTCACATGGGCCTCAGTACCATGGAAGTACTAGTCTGGGAATCTGTCCAGAGCTAGAATGACCAGTGGAAAGTCATTGCGGCAATGTGGGTGAAGATGATGCCATCATATGTGGGGCCCAAGATGGGAAAGATTGCCAAGTTTCTTCTTCATTGATGATTTTTTTTGCCTCAAGTGACTTGACATCAGAAAATTTGTCACTGAGATCACATCAGCAACAAAGCTGATTGCATTCTTACTAGGTTGCTTTTTTGCGCTCCCAATGGACCAGGATATTTCTTCTGCTGAAATCTTGATTAGAATTAAACATGGCAAATTTTGCTACCTACTTTTTCATTCAGTGCCAAAATGGCTTACCAAGCAGCAAAAGTATTACAATCATTATTCAACCTGATTGTTGTCCATTTAATCTGGTATTCGACATCAACCACTTTAATAACTTTCTTATATCTTTTATATTGTTATTGCTCACTATGTGGACATGTCTGCTATTACCTTTGGAGAGAAACAAGAAACAACATGAATTGCGCAGGTATCCAACTGATCCTTATCTTATAGATGCTATTCAGAAATACTATTTTCATCGATACATGCAGTAGGAATACAAATTGGCCATTTCCATTTGACACGAAAATAACCTCATGCAGTGTATGACCACCATATTCAGAACTATTTCTAGCAAAGATAACTATCATACCTGCTGCAATGGTAATACTCCTTTTGTGAAAGGCTACCATACTTCCAGTAAATATTTTACTACAATTTGATGCAAATCACTGTGCGGAGCATTATCTGAATATCTTTCAGATTTATGGAAAGGGATGAGTGATCTTCCAATCTTGGTCCATGTTCATCTTCATCATCAATGTGAAAAGAACCTGCTAGAAAATTCCACAAATTCCTGAAGACATCTACTGACTTCAATTCTGATGTAAGCATCAGCAATTTCTACATTTATCCTCTTCAGAATAAATGTGCTGGAAGAGCTATTTTTGATCAGTGAAAGTCCAATCTTAGCGTTCTTTCTTATCAACATTCTTAGCAGCAAAATGTTTCCACTGGAATTTTCGCCAGGGAGCATAGCCATAAAACTAGCAGCAAATCTGTGACTTGCTACTGTGTATTTCGAATGCTGGAAACAGTAGTCTATCTGACCTCTGATTATAAGGTACAGACTTAACAAGTGTGTCTTGACTGGCACCCCTTACATGAAATGCAGATGGGATGATTATCCTCTGAGCATAAATCTCTTACAAGCCACACAGCTGGCTTTGCCCACAGTACCTGTAATTTAAAGAGAACACAATGGCAAATTCTGGTAAAATCAGTTATGCATCAATCATCATCAATCCAAGGGGAAATCACTCATGTCTGACTTCTGTCTCGGTAAGAAGATGATATGTTAGCATATGTCAGAGTTCAAAACAAAATACATGTCACACCACTTGACATGAAGGGGGAATATTGGACCAGATTTTGTGAAGTTTTTGTCTACAACTACAGGAGAAGATAGATGAATGGATGGCAGAGATGCCAACCCCTGAACATTCTTATCAGGAATCCTAGCATCAATTTTGCGTAAAAATCTACATAGCCCATCCAGAATAGATAACATTTTCATTAAAAGTAAAAAACCAATGCAACCATATTGCATCTTCCTATAAACTTATAACATACATGTACAGTCAGAAACAATGATAATAATTGGTGAATCCATTCCTCAAATTCCAGAACCTTGAATTTCTTAAATGCTGTTGCCCAAGATAATAGCCAGAAACATTAGCCCTCTAGAATTATATGCATCTTTGTTTTCTCTTCATCTCTGCTGCCATTTTTCAACTAATTACAGTCCAAATGACTTGTTTCTTTCTATGTACAAACTGTTTTTTACACTGAGAAACTACATTCTATATACCAGTCCATTGGTGTTAAAGTACTTTGTCCCTACTGGTGTCTACACAGAAAACTCAATGATTTTCTGAAATCTAATAAACATAATTCAGTATATGAAAATTTCACAAAAAAGCTCATAATGATTTTGCAATATCCTGAATGGATGGCATATCTGGGAAGCACAGATGGACAGACAGGTGATCACAATATCCCTAATGCTATTTAAAATGCATAGGGATAATAAATCTTCAGCTCACCTGACAACAGGTATACATCAATCAAATCTCCGAATCTACAGAAAGCATCACGCAGAATTCTTTCAGGAACAGCAGCTGGTTGACAGACGATAAACAGCCTCTGAGCCAGGGGGCTATCTTCAGGACTGAGGGGCTTGGGAAGGGGAAGCATGATGTTACAGTATGTAACTCTCTCAACAGAACTGTCTGAAGCCAGTACTCTGTCTGGGTTAATACCAGCCTTTTCCAGGATTAATGCGGCCTGAAAGAAATTAAAACTTCCTGACTAAACTTATAAATCACTGAACAGTAAATTACAAACTGGACAGAAAAAAAACAAAGAATCTGAAGTGAATAGCATTATAATAAAATAGGTTTGCTTATGCAGGCAAGACAGAAACTTCTTAGCATTATAAAGTACATATAGCATTTGTGTTAAAATCAAGGACCTTTGAAACTATGTTACTGGAGAGCTTGAAATCATTATTGGATCAGACATTTCTCATGCAGACAGGAAGGGCAGACTGTCCTTTTTTAAAAAAATTGCTTACTAAACAATTTCAGTAAACCTTAAAGATTAGCTCCCATCAATACTTTTCCAAAGAAAGACTTTACAGAGGGAAGAATAATTTTAGCTGCCCAGGAAATGAATTAATAAATTGTCACGTTCAAAAGGATGAATATTTAGATAATTCTGTGAATTTTGTCTACCCAAAAGTGGATCATTTTGAAGCCTTGATCAAGCAAGAAGGTCAGGGTTGTTTGCTTTTTAAATAGGGCTTGAGAAGAGCTTTACAAAAATGCCCATAGATCCACTCTACTGCTAATATTTGTCAAAGAGTGACAAATGCAGTTGCTTTTATGCTGTTTCTTATGGGAATTGCAATTTTGAATTATTTGGATGACTTTGTGGATGCTGACAAACATGATAGAGCCTTCCAAGTCTAAATGTAAGGGAGGTAATTCAAACTGTGGTGTTGAGGAAGCTCTTAAAAAAGCTTCTCCCCCTTCTACCACAATGGTGTTTACTGGGAAATTATTTTATACAACCAAGCTAACATTGGAGATTTCACAAAGTTGATTAGAAGAGATCATTACTTTGTCCTCTTCTTGAAAATGTAAAACAGTGACCAGTCGAAAAGGAGTTCGTTCCTTTGAGGAAACTTTACATTGTTGCAGAAAGTGTGAGAACAGGTCAGATTTTCATATTAAGAGTTTTAAACTGGTTATGAGAGATAAACACTCTTAAAGCCATTGCAAAATGTCCAATTTCTGATGAAATTAGTCAAAAACTTTAACAGTGAACTTTAATGTAGTGTGTGGATGGGCGGACACACACACAGACACCAAAGGGATTGCTATGTCAACGTTCCACCAAGGTAGACTAGACAATAATTCTTTAATGATTTTTTCAAAAATCTTACAAGAATATATAAAAAAATGCTCATTTTTTGCTAAATAAATGCACTAGGTTTGCAAGATGCAATTTTTTTAACAAGGTTCTACATATTCTTCCAGGCATATGCTATTATTATGACAAATCTGACATTATAATATAGTCAGCATTAGGCCTGGAGTACCAATCCTATTGTTTGTGAAAATATCCTGGGGACTACAAAGTAATTTATGAAGGAAGTGAGAGATATTTGATATATAAGATGGTAACATAGAGCTACAACTTCCACAACTTTTCCAATCTAAATAAACTAGTTTACCTTTCTAATGGTATCACTTTCATCTCTTTCCCCACTTGAACCAGGTATACCATAACTGTAAACATAGATGAAAAGATCTCAGCATGTACAAACAATTCCAAACTGTTCAAGTTTATCAAAAGAAAAAAAATCATTTTTTAAAAATAAAATGCTTGTAATACAACCTCTCTTGACTAAAGGCCAGCTCTATCCCCATATTTATGAAACTCCTCAGCTAGAATGCATATTCCAACTCAAATGATGTGTCTTTGCATTACATCATATTTAACATTGAGTTTGAGTGTACGCTTAAGTCAAGACCTTTGGTGCATACCGGACCAGGATCCATACTCTAAACATTTTCGGAGTTAGAAACTCAAGCACAAGTTCAAAATCCGAAAATTTGATATTATACTTAAATGAATCGACATAATTAAAATATAGCATGTTATTAAAGGAACCAAAGTTTAATAAATCTAACTTCAATCTAATCAAAAGTTACAGAATATTAAAGTTTTCAGACTTTGTGCTTGAGCTGGAGTTTTTGGTCAAAATGTTTCAAGAATGGAAAGCCTCATCTTTTGGAAAGAGATTTCATTTCAATTTATTTTTTTTAACCTGTCCTCATCCCACCCCACCATGACACACACACCCAGAAGTAACCCAATAGAATTCCAAATATTCGTCTGGCAATCAATTCAAGAGCATAGGCCATAATGATTTGAGACCTAATTTACCACATAGGCCATAATGATTTGAGACCTAATTTACCACTTAAACAGAAACAAGAAATAGGTCAAACAATATTTCTTTTTAAAGAGTGTGAAACCTGTTTTAAAATGATTTTTAAGGGACCACAAAACGTTGTCATTTCTATGCATGTGTCTGTTAAAGCATGTTTCACTGTAAATTAAATCAATCTGCTTTAAAACAAGAAAACATCATCTGATATGAACTGTGCTGGAATAATTGTACATAGGGCATCTTTAACTACTTGTCAATTGCATTTATGTGGCTTACAAAGTGAATTATACAATTTTGGAAGATAAATAAACTTGCTTCTCAAAGTTCATTCCGGAAGCAGTCCTCAAATCTGGCACATTTGGAGCATCAGCAAAGCGAACAATCAGCTTACTACCCAGTGGATATTCAAAACCATCCAGCTTGTCCTTGGCATAGGCAGCACACTGTGGAGTAGCATATCTCGCATAGGCTATCCCTACAAAATTTTGTGAATGAAGAGCTAAGTTTATTATTCAAGTAATACAGCGACACCAGTCCTTATGGACACTCAAGAGACCACAAAATCTTGTATTTAATGGATAGGTGTCCTTTATATACAGGTGAAACCAATTTTTGCAGTAAAAGATGTTTCTTCATTAATACTGACCTGATCATAGTACATTAAGAATACATCCACTAGCTCGCAAACCTTTCTGAGGGTTGTTTGGTGTGAGTCATTTAAGGGAGCAACCAAAGATTGGCCAGTACTTGGATTCCTCACTTTCTGCAACATGTTGGGAATCAGCTGGGTAGTGGAAAGGTTGCATGCTTTGAGACTGGTCCAGTTCAGGAAAGGACATCAATTGCCCAGGCTTTCAGATCTGGAACTAGCAAGGTCAGGAGTTTAGTACTCAACCTTGTCGAGAAAAGGTCCAAAAGTGATTAGTATCAGCAGATGCAGATTCAACTGAAGACCAAGAGGTGAATGAATCATACCATGTGGATCAGCTGATTTCATCAGGATAGTGAATCTGCTAGCACACTGTGCCTGCCTGGGATGTGGTTAAGTTTAATGAGGATCTGTTAATGTTAACACCACCTGAGAAATTCCTAAATGAGAAAGCAGAGGTCTGGAGATTTAGTTACCCTTGCCATCTGATGTAGTTGATGACTTGAGTTGTCAGACTGAATGAGAATGCTGTTTCCAGTAAACATCTCCTGCAACAATCAAATGGTATTTACCATGGCCTTCATCTCCAGGAGATTGATGTGCGTGGAACGCTCATGAAGGGGCTAAATTCCACTCACTTCTTGAAAGGATGGTGGGGACCCCAACCTATTGTGCTGGAATCTATGAAGTTTATGGTTTCTGTCAGTAGATAGTGCAGCAGAATACCTGCCATAAGCAAAGCGAAGTATTCCTGTTTGCTGACAGGAGACCTCTTACAGCTCGATACTTTGATCATTTGATTCTGAGGGCAAAGTTTCAATCACTGTTTCCCTATGATAGAAGACTCATCTGCAAAGTTCTCATGAACAAGTGACCCAAAACAAGTAAATCTGTGGCCGTATTGAGAAGACCCAAGGGGTGAAAAATTTCCATGCTGAGATTAGACTCTATGAGCAGGTTGGAAGACACTTTCAAGATGATTTTCAAGGTGTGTTCTATGCCCAGGTGAATGAATGCTACGATGGATTGAGACTGGATTTTTGTCCTTGATGACAAGGAATCCAAGACTGAAGCAGGAGCAAAGGATTTTATGTCTTGGTACAAAAGACTGCTCACCTAATGCTTTATAGGATGTCACCCAGGTAGTTTGATATCATGGACATGGAGCTGGTTTTAAAGACTAACACAATTCTCTCCATGATTCTTGTGAAGACCCAGAAATGGAGATTAAAACTGGAATGGAGTGCCCTGAACTGGTATATGGTGTCCTTGTATGTGAACCTCGAGAATTTTTTTAAAGACCTGTGAACAGGACTATGAAGGTACACATCTGGAAGGTCTAAGCTGACTGCAAAATCTCCCTCCTGAATGGTGCTGAGAACCCAAATCAGTGTCTCTTTTCTGAATTTGGTTGCCCAAAAGCATTTGTTAAAAGAGCTCAGACCCACTGAGTTTCTGTTTTGAACAATCTGTTTCACCCTCTTCATAAGTGTTTATTTTGCACTGCAGAATATTGGCTCTGTATGGGTCTCTGGGGAGGCCTGTAGCAAAGGGAACTCCTGACAACAGGGGAGGGTTGATGAACGTGATCTGGAGGCCCTTCGAGATGATCTGCAAGATGCATGCATCATCAGGGTAGAGTCTCACATGCCATGGTAAAGTGTTTAAGTTTTTCACCCACTGGGATGTGAGAAAAGGGCAGCACAAGCCTACCATCTTTTCCTTTGTAATGGCTGCCAAGGAGAGAAGCTGGGGTGGAACCAGTCCACACCTCCACACATCTTGTTATGGCAGTTCTCGAAAACTGGGCCCTCATCAAGGGAAAGTGCTTGTAGGGCGATTTCCTCATCTGGCATGCCTGGGTTGGGGGTTCGACATCCATCATACTTATCTCGTCTCTCTTAGGAAATGAGGGCTGATCTCTGAAATGCTGGGTATGCACAAGGTTTGCCTCTTTGGTAACCTGTTTCCTGACCTCCTCTGTAGCCGTGAAATAGGTATATATGTATATGATTTAATAGCATGTTAGCACAATCCTGGATATACAGTGCTGATTACAAATTAGATATAAAACAATGGAAAGGTAAACCCTTCCAAACAAATGTAAACAGGTAGTTTTACAAGATAAAAGATAAAGATGTTAAAATTCTTACAAGGCATATAAAATAAAAGATAAAATCAAATAATGTAAAATCCATAAAATAATATATTGTCAAAAAGCTTCTTAACTGAGTTCACCAAAATAAAAAAAAAGACCTGTCTCACAGTATGGAAGTCAATAGCCCCAACAAAAATGTGCACTCAAAGGTTCACCCTTCAGGAGGCATACATGGGTCAGATATGTATGTCCTATACACGATACCACCTCTCTATGATTTGTTCTATACGAGGGATGCCACTCTTCAATTATGGGGTTATGGTTTTGATGTTCCAAAGATTGTGGAGTTTTCATTCCACATATTTTGCCAAGTATATAGAACATGCTGATTTGTATAATGTTTTAAATCACTATATGGAATCTTCCGTTCTGAAACAGGCAACTGCAGCATAGCTACGGTAGCTTTATCTCCATTTGCATAACCCTTAATGCCAATGAGACTAGGCAGCCAACAGTACAGAATACTTTTTCCAGATTTTATGAGCAAATCATGTTTTGAATTTTGGAAAAAATGATTGTGACCTGTGGATGGCATTATGATGTCTTTTAGCAGCACAGACATGGATAATCTCTTTCCACAAGCTGGAATTGACAAATACAACTATAGCAGTGGAGAGTGAGTGTTGAGTTGCCCTGTTAAGTACATAACCCATGTACAACACTGATGCCTAGACGTGTCTGTCCATGGAGTTTTCAATGGCTGGTCTAAGCTACGCTCAGATTGATGAAATGTGCTGAAGACCACATCAAACATTGAGCCAACTGCTACAACACTGAAAATAAGTTGTTGTGTATCAATAAAAGATTTCTGCTCCATGCTCAGTGAGGATGGTTTCAACATTCCCAAGCATGATAAGTCTGTCAACAACTTGTACTTCAGTGTGGAAGATAGATGTGTGTCTTGCAAAAAGTCAGGTACAAGTCTGATGGCGAGTTGTCAATGTGAAAAGAAAGCCCAGTTGACACTTGAGTCTTGAAGTTGCCTTTTGAAGCAATATAAGATGTCAACAGCTCAACCAGACTGTGGAAGCTATTTTGAAGAAGGCTGGCACTTTATTTTTTTGCTAAGAGACCTGCAGATACAGGAAATTGATGAGGCCATAGATGGAGCAGGAGGTAGAGAATAAAAAGACTACTTCAATCAATGCAAGGAAGGCTGAATCTTTCCTGGATAATATCAGATCAAGGAAAAAAGCTGGTGCTTATGAACATATGTCTTCAAACTTGAAAGAGTGGGAAGGCAAGGAAACCTCCTGTGAAGGTAGCGATGACATGAGGGGGTAATATGGAAGGTGATGAGTTTGTGCATGCTGGGACACAGTTATCTCCAGGCATGCACTTGGAGTACATGGAAGTACCAGGTGTTTGGGAAATGGAGTCACCACAGCCACTACTGTGTCATGATGGAGCTAGGACAAGTGATAGAACTGTCCAGTGCAGGTTAACAATACTTCCATGTGGAAAAAAGGCTCACCTAATCAGTTTCCGGTTACACTAGACACCTGTGACAAAGGGCTAGACTTGTCTGCATGTCGAGTCTGGGACTGGGAAGGCAGATCAACATACCCAGTCCTGATGCTAGATGGTGTAGGTTAAGACTGTGCTGGACCTGGAGTAGATGTTGTCTGGTGCCAGCTGACATCTTGTGCTTAAGTCTGGTAATGGCTATCAAGGAATGTAGTATATATATTTTATTTTTTAAGTTTTTTTTTATCAAATATATCCACAAACTGGATTTTATAAAATTCATTCATACTTGTTTGATTATCATGCACACGAGCCACTACAGCTTAAAACACCTGTGTTAAGACCTTTGACCTTAAAATCAGTCAGAGTGCTGACTATCAACTTGTTCACTGAAGTGCAACTAAGTACAAAATCTGATCAAAACAAGTAACTGTGTTCATAAGCTCAATGAAGTACAAAAATTCCTGTGAAGACCCTTGACTTAACTCCATGGTCAATTAGGTCTAATTTCAAAACTCCTTCATAAAGGTGCAGATATAAATTGGTGGTCAGATCTGCACCATTTTCACTCTGAACCAATTAAATATTGCAAGAAGTATTTTAGTGAAAACTCCATGTCAGTGCCATCATTCATACAAGATGGGTAGGTTCCGCTCTCCAGTTATTAAGTACTTCTGAAAGGTGAAGTGTGCATTTGCAACAAGCACAATGGCGAGAATGTTGGCATACCTCTATGTTACTTTCATGTCCTGCGAATGAAATTCTTTATATGTGGTATTAGAAAAACAACACACATTCTAAAGCAGACAGCTGATCAAAATGGCTTCTCAAATGTGTTAGAGAAACGAACCTGACCTAGTCCAAATTACACTAACTATAGTAGTTATTAAAATAGGGAAAATGAATATTCCTAGAGTACCCAATACTAGTTTATGAAAGTGCAATACAAATTAATTATAAAATATGTTAAAAAAACTAAAAACAGTTATCAGCTAGTTTTTTCCCAATCTACCTCAGAAGTCCAGGAGGTGAAAAATGACCAGGCAGAACTAGCAGTCTTTTTAGAAATTCATATATGAAGTCAGGCCAAGCTGTGTACTCACGAACCCAAATTATACCCATCAATTATACACCAAAATAAAGGGATTTAAAAAGTTATTTTAACAATACCCAAGATATTCAAAGTCTTTTTAAATAACAGGGATTACCAGTGAGAAAAATCTGGAAATTTTTTCTGTAAAAATCAAACCAGCTGCAAAGTAGAAAACTGCAGAGTGGAAGTGTAGTGTAAACAAGATTTTCAAAATGGTCATTATAGTAGCATGCTGGAGATTAGCTGAACACAATTTCGTTCAGAATCAGCAACATATTGCTATAATAGTATTTTAGTGAAAACCCCATATCGATTAGACCATGTGTTCATAAAAAATAGTCATATAATAAAGATTTCCAGTATGCACATGAAGGCAGCCATTTTGGAAGTTAGATCAGCATCATTTTTATACAGAAATAACTATATATTGCAAGAAATTACTTTTTTTAATGATGGTATATGGCCAACAGTTTAGGTATTTACATATGTATGAATTAGGATTTAATGGCACAACAGCACAAAAATGGCCTTATGGTGCCGATTAACAGTAAAGTTATAAAATGGTAAATATACAGAACTACACATATACTTTAGGAAGATAACCCCGTACAAATAAACATAAACATGAAATACACAAGATAAAAGGTAAAAAATAAAGATGTTACAATTGTGCAAAATTTATACAAAACAAGACAAAGGTAAGAAATATAGTCTTTAAAATATAGTGTCAAATTTTTTTGTGTAAACCACATTCCTTTGAAAAGTCCAAGACTGACCTGGTGGTAAACCATCATAAAGTTCCTTAACTGAGTTCATGTCAAACAACTTTCTGTCTTACATGGTAGAAGTCAACAGAATTGACATGAATGTGTTCTGCTGTCAGTGGATACTGGCAGGGTATGCACTCTGGATTCACCCTACAGGTATGCATCAGTCTGGTAACATCTGTTTAGGCGATGTAGCTGTTGTGAGATTTTAAAAATTTTGAAGTTTGCATTGGCAGCATAATAATTTAGGACCAACTACATATAGTTAGAAACATCTTTGAGAAAACCCCATTTTGATATGACCATCCCATCAAGAAAAATAGTGACAGGAAGATTTTCAAGCTGACAACCATAGCGGCTGTACAAGAAGCACCATTATCATTTACAACTAACTAGACATCACAAGAAGAGTTTTAGTGAAAACTTCAATGTCAATGAGACCATCCATTCAGAAGAGTAGTGACAAGAAGAGTTTCAAGATGGCCATCACTGATCAGCACCATTTTTATTTAGGACCAACTAGACATCATACAGGACTGACCAATTAATTTTTTTTTGGGTGGGGGGACTGGGATTTTTTTTTTTTTTTTTTATTTCCATCCCACTCAAACAGCTTGAAAAAAAATATTCTTGTTCCGATTTGCAGAGAAAAAGAACTAATTATATCCATTATATCATTATATTAGTTGACAAAAAAAATTATCTTGAAGTAAAAAAGAAAAAAAATATCCTGGCTCAGAAGAAAATCCCAGATCTCCAAAGAAAATTAAATGATCAGTCCCTTAGCAATCTTTAGTAAAAACCCAATATCGATACAACCATCCACTCGGGAGAAGCAGCAATTACAAGATTTTCAAGGTCACCATTGTGGCCATATTAGATGTCTAAGGGGCACAATTTTTATTTTGGACTAACTAAATATAATATAAGGTCTTTTTGTGATAACTCCATGTCAGCAAGACCATCCACTCAGGATGAATAGAGATAAGATTTACCAGACCACTGCCATGTTTTGGTCATATTGCGTGTTTAGCAAAAACCCTATGTTGATATGACCACCCATTAAGATGAAATATCAATAAAAAGATTTTCAAGATGGCTACCATAGCAGACATATTTCAAGATGGCTGCCATGGCAGACATATTTGATATCAGATCAGCACCATTTTCATTTAGGACCAACAAGACATTTTAATAAGTCTTTTGGTGAAAATTCTGTGTCAACATGACCATCTGTTTAGGATAAATAGCAAAATAACAAGATTTTCAAAAAGGCCACCATGGTGGCCATGCTGGATGTAAAATCAGACACCACTTTCCTCGAGGATCAACTAGAAATTTTAAGAAGTATTTTGGTGAAAACTTCATGTCGATATAACCATCCATTCAGGAGGTAATGCAACAACAACATTTTCCTGATTACTGCAGTTGTGGTCATATTGGCTGTCAGATCAGTACCATTTTAATTTAGGAATAACTAGGGATCATAAAAAGTCTTTTAGTGAAAACCCCATGTCAGTATGATATTCCTTTCTGGAGGAGTACCAATAACAAGATTTTCAAGACATTCAAGCATCACCAATTTCATTTAGGCCCAACATAGCCTTGGGATAAATGTGTAAAGCAGAGATAACAAACTGATGATAACAGACAAACAATGAACAGCAGGCCATCCCGAAAGCTCTTCTGGTCTATGACCAAAGCAGCTAAAACATCGAGCTTAATCTAGAGTGTGTACAGATATTGAGAGAGACACAATGAGGCCAAAGTGAATACTGTCCAATTTCCACCAAAGTGGGCTTAATAACAATTATCTTATTACTAGGAATTAATTATTATTCACTAGATATGGCTTACAAAGAAAGTCAAGTACTGTGATGAAGGGACAGTACCACAGACCATAGTGTAGGCACTCAAGATTGCATTGATTAGCTTACGGTACTATGAAGATAGACAAGTGAAGTGCAAAATATTCATCAACAATAATAAGAATTTGAGATACAGAAGAAAACAGACCACTCTCATCTCACTTCAGTCTCGGAAAACAGATGACTTTTTAGCATATCTGTTGCTAAAACAAGCTAAAATTGAAGGTGAAAGTCTTTCTTAGCTTGGGAGGACTGGATTTGCAAGGTAGAGGATATACTCCTTATGTAATTGAAGATGAAATATATACGAAACTCAAAGGAAAAAGATTCAAAAATGTTTTCCTCAATGAGGTATCTATTACTGCGAAGAGATGCTTCAAAATACATATATACTGACTAATACTTACTGAGCAGTATAGGATCACCTTTGGGCTTCATGCACTTTTCCCAATATGATCCTACAGACCCAGTATTACATAGCTAATGCCAAATAAGTTAGTGACCGTGTAATATTATTTACATGGTTTGTCTGTGACCTGATTTAGAAAGATATTGGTTTGTTTGTGACCTGATTTAGAAAGATATTGGTTTGTTTGTGACCTGATTTAGAAAGATATTGTAAGACAAAATCAACTCTGGGTTCAGTGCATACACTTTGCCCAATATGATCCCAATACTGACCCTGAAATGGGTAATTTTACCAGTGAAGGTAAAATGCAATGCAAATGAAATAAACAAAATACAAAATGAATGAAAATGGAATGCAGAATGAAATGATGAATGTATTTGTAAGAAAAAGAAAAAAAAAAAAATATATATATATATATATATATATATATATATATATATATATATATATATATATATATATATATATATATATATATATATATATATATATATATATATATATATATATACCTGTAAGCCTGTTCCCTTTACTTTTGGTTTTGCACCCGCCCCTCCCATGGAAAAATGGCTTTGCCCACCTGGAATAATTCCTGTGGACACCCATGCTTACACTCAACATCAAAGAAAGCTGACCCAGCCAAGAACACTAAGCTACCAATCAGTTATTAAAGTATGTGTGTGTGATCTCTTTCTTAAAATACTGTCCATAAAGTTGCACCATCAATTACTTTCTGATGACCATGGCGTTAACACTATGGCTTAAGAGTGGTAAAAATCAACCTAGATCTCTGTTGGTTTAGATAATGTCAGCATTCCACATGTGAACTAAACACATGACCAGCTGCCCCTTGTTCAATGCAATTAACAAGCAATGTCAACATTTGATGTGTCCAGAGCCCATCAAAGTGCGAAGATGCCAAATAAATTGAAAACAATGGAATCACTCCTTTGTTTGAACATGCCTCATGCACTAACCAACTTCTACTACTCGACTTTACTTAAAACATCATCAATGAAGCTGATGGATGCTGGATGGATAATTGTGGCTCACACGAAAATGTGTAAAAGACTGAACCTAATAATCCATGGTTTTGAGAATACTGGACTTGTTTAATTCAACAATTTCAGGATTATTTACCCGACAAACATTTGTGTGCACCAGCCAACTTGAATGACGCGATGCTGATTCAGTAGTTTCATCCAAAAATCAGTAGAGTGTGAGCTTCAATAATATGCCATAATTAGTGTATATACATAGTGTTTCATTAGTAATTGTGCCTCAAGCAATAGTTTTAGTATTTTAAAGTCATGTTGTTCATTGGGATTAAGCATGGATAAAATAAGACATGCTTCACGAGAATTAAAATTTTTCGACAACAGTTTCACTTGAATGAAGAATCAATTTTGAATCAGTATTAAATCTAATTTTCATTTATAGTATCAATTCTTATTCTATCTTTCATTTTGAGTAATAACAGTGTTTGATTATCTTATGTTTTTTCTCGTTTCTCTCTATGCTTACTTATCTCACAACATATCGATTTAAGGCAGTGAGTGGAAATTATGGCTACCGGATACTTTATAGATACTTGTACATTGAAAAAATATAAAATGCTTTATAATTCTTTTTTTAAATGGGTGAAAATAAAACTGACACGTGTAAAAGCTAATATTTTTAAAAAGATTACAGAAATAATGTTGACTTATCAAATAACTTTGCTGATCTTTAGGAATGAAACATAGTAAAAAAGAAGGGCGGGGGGGGGGGGGCTCTTTATCATATGTGGCTAATTTTTCGTTGGGTCTCTAACTTCGCAGTTCAGAGCAACAACGAAATCCAAGAAAATTAGTGATACTACAGTTGTAGAAAACTTGCATGGTGTGCCAAGGTCAGTTAAGTTTTCTACTGGCTGCATCATTTTATACAAGGTCACTAACAAAACATGCAATAAATGCATTCCTTCAATGTCCTTAACCACCTCTTCTTTTGGATTTCATGTGAAGGCAAGGCTGAGAAACATCAAACAGCTTTATGACAAAACTGCATCATTTGTGTCACACTATCCTAGTGACCTGAAATGGTCTCATACTTGGTCTTGATGTGATACACTTAAATCAATGATAAACTAAGAATCTGTCTGAAGTGGAGTAGCATAAAATGCTTTACCTGTAGCCTCATTAAGGTCACAATATTCCAACCCTGGTATGAGATTGAAAAGACGAGTCAGGTACTGCTGAGTCAGACCCAAGGGGGCTGTCACGTGGAGCCGCTGGCAGCCATTATTGGCATAATTCTGGATCATCTCTATTGGACCCTCTCCTACTAGAGAAAAATAAGAATTACGTGTCTTAAGGATAGTAAATTTTACAAATTGGGAGAAAAACTAATAAGAGTTTTGCAGAACGTGCGTCTTGCCTGTGACTGTGAAACTTCATGCTAATGCAGGTGAGACAGTAGTGTACATACAATAGGCATATAGTAATAATATAAATGATATAGAATTTATAAGACTTTCAAAACACAGAATCTTAACAGTGTCATGATGATGCTGATGTTTTTGATGATGCATAATGATGCCATAGCTGTTGCTGCCACTGCAGCCACAAGGAAAAGTGATACCTATGCCTTGCCATTTATAGATTAGACTAAAAAAAGGAACCTGAGAATAGGTATAAACCCTGAATTTTGAAAACAATTTGGAAAACCAATGTCCTTTTGCTGCATTGTTATCATATGGGATACTTACATATACTACCAGAAGATATTCTTTAGCATTTTCATCACCAGACCTTCCCCTGCCATCACTTTCTCTTGAGCTACATTAAGTATCAGCTGGGCAGTAAATGGTACTCAATACTTAATCAAATACAAATATGTACCTTACAAGTCCCTGAAAGAGTTTTAAAATTTCACTTGTAAAAACCTTACAAACTCTTAACCATTAGGGCTGCTCCATTTAAACATACATGGTACCCAGGGAAGGGCATTTTTTTTTTTTGGTAGTATATGCCAATGTAATCTGACTAATCAAAGAATTTATATGAAAATGATTCACATTTCTAAATTGCATCTAGGGGTGACTACTCCATGTTGAAAGTGCCTTCCCTTGGTCGCAAGTATGTTTTACTGGAACAGACCTTACTGTGAAATCACTTTTATTCATGGGTACCAATTTTCATGGATTTTCTGGTTGCCACATGCCACAGCTTTTAACACCCAATGTAAATTTCTTTGTCATAAACGTTAATGCTGTCATGGGCATATCCACAAATTTAAGTACCAACAAGAGGCCCAATATCTCTCACCTGTCTTACAAAATGTCTTTGTTGTAAAAGTCATTGCTGTCATGGGCATATCCATGGATTTATGTCCCAAGATGAGAAAGTGGGCTTGTTACCATGCACCTGTCTTACAAAAAAGTCTTTGTTATAAGTGTCATTGCTGTCATGGATATATCCATGAATTTAAGTAGCAACAAGAATCCCAGGTGTACCTGATACCACTCGTGAGTATATCCCTACATTTAAGCATCAACAAAAATTTAATCTTTTCCAAATGGGCCTTATATTGCTAACCTAGCTCACATAAACAGTGATTAATATGTGCAGAACTCACAATCAGACTCATCCAAGATCCTGATGATATAAGCTTATACATACACCAAGTCGGCTCAATATATGATCAGCAATACCACCTCTAAAGTGCTAACAAATTCAGCCAACTGGCTGACAAAATGCCTTATTAATATGAACAGATGTCATTCATAATCAAATTCATCCAATATCTCAATGATATACACGACAAGTCCAGTCAAAATCTTATCAAAAATATAGCCTCTATAGTAGGAACAAGCTCAGCCAATCAGATGAAAGATCACATCATTAACATGCAAGAATGTTGCTCACAATCAAATCCATCCAAGATCTTGATGATATAACTTTACAAACCAAGTGTGATCAAAATATGTTCAGAGCGTTAAGTCTGGCCAATCAGATGCAACATCACCACATTAATGTGTGTGCATGTTGCTTCTAAATGAACTTGTCTCAAACCTTGATGAAACAAACCAATATATATCAAGTCTTATCAGAAAAAACATCTCTGATTGGTAACAAGCTCACCAAATCAAATGCATGATCATCTTGTTAATATGCATGAATGTCACTCATAATCAAACTCATTCAAGATCTTGAGGATATAAACTTACATAATAAGTTTGATCACAATCTTATCAGAACTGAAGCCTACAGAGTATTCACAAACAAATGTTAACAGACAATGGATGAACAAGGATGCAAGACACCATAAGCTTACTTGGCCTTTGGCCAGATGAGCAAAAAACATGATACCCACAAAAATAAATTAATTCACAGCATCTTCTTTGTGAACACTAACACTATGAACCTGCAATAACTATAATAAAGTTCCATATTTCTTGTGGAAATGAAGAATTCAGTCATTCCTGCACTATGATTCTGAACTCGAAATCCTAATATTTCACTGGTCAGTAATTTTATCATCAAATATAAGAATTTTATGTTGAGCTGGAGCATGAAAATGCTTTTATAATCTTTAGGCCATGTCAGCACTTTATGCTGACTCAGTTTCCAAAAATTCTTAGCTCTAATTCTGTTACATTTATTATGGGTTAGCTGATGTACGAGCATGAGAACGATTGTATTTTTAGGCCATGTCAGCTCTTCTTGCTGACTCCGTTTCCAAGAATTCTTAACTCTGCATTTTTTATATATTTATTACAGGTTAATTGACTTACGAGTGATTTTTGCATTATATTTTAAGATATTATGTGTTTGAGAATAACCGTCTTGTCTTGGAAGATTGAGGATGCACATGCTGCATCAACAGTAAAATGGACTTGTGACAGAAAGAACACCAATGATGTCCTTGAATACTTAAAAACTTAATTGTTGTTCTGATTCTAACTCATATTTAGTCAAATTTGTAGAGAAATTTAACATAATTAATAATTGTCTATGGCAATACAGGGGATGACAATTCCAATTTTGACCTGCTAACCTGAAAAGGATATATGAGCAAAATGGTCTTGAAATTAGCATTTTCATTCTTTTCTAATTATTTTTATTGTTAGAAACGTATCTAACAATACTAAAGGCAAATTTCTCCTGATATATAAGTCAACTAATATTTCTTACAAAACTTAATTATGAAAAAAGTGAAGATCTTTATCAATGAATTTGTAATCTCATGCAAACACCAATCTGCTCATTCAATTATGTGACTCTGGAAGGGTTGTTCCAACTATAAACAGAGTATAATCTATGATTAAATAGCTCGCCTATTCAAAGCTTTCAATAGTCTCCAGAAAACACTATAAAGATGAATTATCTGGCAAAACCTAATGTCAGCCTAAAGTGATCTTAACAACAAAATGTTGGCCCCTTTGTCTGGGCATAAAAGACAAAACAATAAGAAAAAAAACATTCTTTTTCAAAATATCAAAGTGTAGGTACAATAATGAGTTGATAAAAAACAGAAATTTTGTTTTTCTTTATATCATTGTTCTTAAAATCTGCTTCAAATACTTTTATCATTGTTCACACCAAGAAGCCAAATTTTACTGGGTTTAAGTCACAGGCTTTCAGTAACCTTGGATTGACAGCCAGCAAGACCACTATTAGAATCATAGTTCATGCATCAGTAATTACCTGGATAGCTACTACTGTTGAGACCTCGCTAAATGCGTACAGTCCACACATCTAATTCCTATACTTATTCTCATGTACAAGACACAGTTAACCTGTTGTTGGGCAAACTACCACAATATACACTGTATAGTCATTAATATGAAAAGTTTACCAGTGTATAAACATATTTAGTCCTACATCCAACTGCACTGATCATAAAAGACCTTCTATGTAGACCAGAAACTATAGTAAAGCATAAAATGTAGGTCAGAGCGACCTTCTTTCATTGTAAGGGTGTAGTGCTAACAGAAATGTATCCAATTCTCAAGTTTTATGATTCAAACATAAAATTTCAACAAAGTCACTGAAGCATGAAATAGAGGTCAATGACACCTCTTTTTGCAGTAAGAGTGTAATACTTATTAAGATTCATCCCCTCACCAAGTTTCATGGTTCTAGGTAGGATAGTATGAATATAGCATGCCAAAACCTCGTGAGGTCATTAGCTACATGCAAAAACTGAACCAAAGCAGGTAAAAGATCAAATATAGATCACGATGAGTTGCTTTTGTTGTAAGGGTATAGCACTAACAGACATGCATGTCATCATCAATTTCATTATTCTAGCACAAAATGTACCCACTCCTCCACCCACCCACCCCCAGTGCAGCCTAAATTATGGATCATAATGACCTACTTCTATAATGAGGGAGTAGTGGTCATCCAGATACATCCCCTCGCCAAATTTCATTATTCTAGAGAGGAGAGTATGTGTATAGCATGCAAAAAACCTACGTGGTACTGAACTACATGCAAAAATTTATCCTAAGCTATTAAAATGTGATATGTAGGTTACAGTGACCTTTTCTGTATGGATGTGATATAAAAACATATGTATACAATCGTCTAGTTTGATAATTCTAGCATAAACAATGTTTGAGAATAAACTTAAAACACAAAATTCAAGCCAAATCATTGAAGTGTGAAACATGGGTCACATTGACCTACTTTTGTAATCAGGATGTAGTACTTGTCAAGTTGCATCCCTTCACCAAATTTTCTGATTCCAGATACAACAGTATGCATACATCAAAGTCCATGCTGGACTATAATACTGGAGCCAATTGACTTCTCTTTATAGTCAGTATGAGGCAAAGTTGACAAAAGTAGGGAGAAGTGAGTGTAGGATGTTCAATATGTATGATGTTCAAAATAGTAACGTTAAACTTCTGTTTTTGCATATTTTCATGACAGATCATTTTTTCTGATGAAATATTATTAAAACTTTATAAAAAATATTAAACTGTTCTTATTTTGCTTCACATTAGTTGTTGTATAATATAGTTACTGTATAAAATGGTAACCTCAAAAATAGGTCATTGTCAGAAATTGACAACTGTTCCCATAGTAGAAGTCCCTTTTTTAAATCATTTATAGGATGAAATATTGGATAAATGGACAAATTTTATCAGCAGTAGACCTGGGTAATTGAATGAGTCATAATTCACAAACAGTTGGGCTAAATATATCAATTTTTCAATTGTTTATTTCAAGGATGATGTTTGCATTTTTGGCGGGAAATCTGTAGATAGCAACATTATTTCTGGCATTTATGATCATCAAATTAGCCCCAATATTGACTACAGAGCATACTTCTTTTACTTACTTTCCACTTTCCTCTTTAATGGGAAAACTGACACAAACTTCAACATTTTACTTTGATTATTAATGTATTGTATTGATGCAAAGGCATATATAGCAAATGGGGGTGAGGGATGGCATGAAATCAAGGCCCCACAAAGTGAACTTTGCTTTTGGGTGTATTTAGTTGAAGTGACAGACTCAAGGCAGACTATTCTGCCTGAATAGTATGGACTCTGATACAGGTACAAATCAGCTAAATGCAAAACCTTAGCTCACTCCTTCTGGGAGTAGGTGCTTTGAAACCCACTTCAAACTGTTGCCTAGGACCTAGGAAGAATGCCATTATATGTGCAGATGCCAACACAAACATCGGGAGTAGTACAGTAGCTCTCCTCTACTTCTCAGAGGCAAGCTAAAATAATGTCTATGTTAGAAATTGATTAGCAAAGTGGAAAAAAGGCTTCAACAAGATTAAGTATTGTAAAGACCTACTTTCCATTATGTTCATAGTGTTGTGTTGATGGTGGAAAATGGTTTGTTTTGGGAATTTACAAGGCTAACAGCAAATGTTTTCTTTACTGCTACATGAAATTTGCACCCATGCATAATCAGTTCATTAAATCTTGTATGAAGTACCAGTGAATACCCAGCTAATACACACTAAAATACCTAATTTGTGATCTGCAATTTCATCATTTCTTTGTTCCAAATCATCAGGGGAACGATGCTGACCTACTGGACCATGACTAAATCGACTCCGTGGTGGGCCATCATCATGATAGTCATCTCGACCAGAATATTCACTGTACCCTCGTTTCGTTCCTGAATTAGACATTAAAAGTTCAATTATTAACAACCAGAGTAGATGAACCTATGCATGTGGTATAAGAATATTTGCAGATGTTAGTGCTAAAAAAGAATAAAATTATCAGTTTACTGATGTAAAAGATATGCGACTTTTAAAAACTTGAATACAGCACCTTTGTATGGTTGCCAGCAGAAAAGTGATAATGTTGTCCCACTATTCTCAGGTAAGACAATAAAAGTGAAGACCATGAATCATCTGGTCACAGTCATGAATTTTTCTCTCACCTGTATGAGATTTCTCAGTGTAGTCAAATTTACAATTACAGTATGTTTAGAAAAGCATTGTACATCATCGCCCCATATTCTCAAGACTTGCTGAGCACAAAATTCAAGCTCATTATCAAAGTGTACAAATTCTGATTGTCTGTAGCTTTAGTTACAATCTGAGAATTATAAGAAATTCTGGATTTTCTTCAATTGGGTCCCTCTACTAGAATGATAAATTTCAATGACACAGATACACTCTACTAGAATGATAAATTTCAATGACACAGATACACTCTACTAGAATGATAAATTTCTGTGACACAGATACACTCTAAGCATCATATTTTGATTTCAGGTTTTGAGCCTGAGACTGAGTTTCATGCTCATAAAGTTTACACAATACAGAGCCTGAGATTGAGTTTCATGCTCATAAAGTTTACACAATACAGAGCCTGAGACTGAGTTTCATGCTCATAAAGTTTACACAATACAGAGCCTGAGACTGAGTTTCATGCTCATAAAGTTTACACAATACAGAGCCTGAGACTGAGTTTCATGCTCATAAAGTTTACACAATACAGAGCCTGAGATTGAGTTTCATGCTCATAAAGTTTACACAATACAGAGCCTGAGACTGAGTTTCATGCTCATAAAGTTTACACAATACAGAGCCTGAGACTGAGTTTCATGCTCATAAAGTTTACACAATACAGAGCCTGAGACTGAGTTTCATGCTCATAAAGTTTACACAATACAGAGCCTGAGGGGCCAACAGCATGTTCTACAATTAACATAATATATAGAAAATAAAAAGTTTAAAAGAGAAACTTACCCCTTTCATGTCTGTCAGATCCTCTGGGATAGGCCCCTGGTGGGCGTGTATCCCTACTATATTGATAATCCAGCTCATAGTCATTATCCCGTTCACCTCGTGGCATCTTTGGCTCAGCAAATTTTGGTTTAAAAGCTTGAAGAGTTAAAAACATATTTATAATAGTTAAAAGATATATGAATTTTCTGTTGAAATTGGGTTGCTGGCAATAGTAGTCATTTAACAAACAAAAAAAACCCAACTGCTTAAGTCGGTGAGATTTTGAGACAGTATAACTGGTAAGTTTTGAGGTAGTCTAATTTTGCTTATTTTTGTCATCTAAATATGACCACAAACAAGAAATGAAGTGGTCAGAAGACATCACAGTAAGCCTTCACCTTTCTATTCAGACACCTGATATTTTTTTTAAACATGGTGACTTAGTGCTTCTCAGGATGTATGATCATATCCAGTTTGATAACTGTACAAGAAACTGGGTCAAAGAAATTCACCTAAACATCAAAGGTGAACAGACTCATCAAAGCTTACAAAGTAGCTCACACTGACCTACTTATGACATGCAGTTTAGTATGTTATCCTCAGGATGGATGCAAATATTAAGTTTCATAACTACATGTAATGATGTCCAAGAAAATGAGCTAAACATAAAAGAGCATACATTGTCACTGAAGTGTGAAAAGTAGATCACAGTGACCAACTTTTAGTATAGTGGTGTAAATTTCCACAGGCTGCATGCACAAATCAACTTTTATAACTGTAGAGGCAACAGTATCTGAGATATTGACAACCATAAAAGATGTACACTTGCTAACACCAACACCAACACTAATACTGATGCTGCTGCAAACAACTATGACCCTGCCACAATATTCTTTCCTTCTGAATCTGAATTACCCAAACTGCACAAATAATAAAATACAGATGTTCAGGCATAAAACCATAAAATTGTATGCAGCAAAAATTACCAGTTATACTGTATATAAAAGGTACAGTGTCATATTATCTTCCAGAAATGGAATTATGAATATGTTCTATTGAGACTTGGTGACAACAAATGAAAATTGGTGGTGATGTTAATTTTCCTCACTCAGAGTCTTTATACCAAGATTGGAGTCTATCATGACATTCCTTTTAATGATCAGAGTCTACTCTATGACACGCATTTACGGGATTCACACTTATTTTTTTTAAATTTGTGTCAAAAACTCAACTGAGTGAGTGCAAATCACGCATAATAATGGCAAGAATTGCCTTGGATTACTTCTGTTTAGTAAAAAGTCTGATGGACATCAATCTGTCCATTCTGGTTTGCTTAGAATCATGCAAATTCAATGTGCAGACAAATAATTGTCGCCACACACAAGAAAATGTCACACACCAAATACAGTTAGTGAACCTGGATAAATTATTTCGTTATCCTTGGATGAATATGCTGCTTATGCCTGACTGGTACATACTCCAATCACTGCATTCAATTTCCTATGTAATGTAACATAACCCAGTCTCTGCCTAAATTTGCACACATGAGCATGGCAGATGACAATTTCAGTATCCTTTAACATGTGTAATAAAATACATGCTCCACAAAGGCAAATAATGTGTTTTTTTCAAGCGTTTATCTTCTTCTAAGGAGGTATCCAGTTATAAACCCAGCACATAAAAAATGCATTGACTCGGAAGCGGGAACTGCTTCAAAACTCTCCAAATCAAACTCAGAACTGGCCCCCCCCCCCGACCCTGTCAATGTCATTGACGACCCTGTAAATTCTGATGACAGTGAATACAGAAAGAATACAAAAAGAAAAGCAAAAGGCAAAGTACTTAACTGAAAGATTATGACCCTTCCGAAACCCTCCAGGATTTAAATAGAAGAAAAACAAGCAAATCTTTCAGAAATTCGAATCTATCTGTAAATCTCTTAAATTGTGGACAAACTGATCCCTTTGCATAAAAAGCCCTTTGAATTTATGATGTTTTACAGTAGTACTTTTTGTTGAATCCGATCATTTTTTAGAAAATCCCCCCCATTTCTGAAATGGAGAGGGAATTTTGCCCCCCCCCCCCCGCCTCCTTAATTCTGAATTCTAGAGTAGACTCTGATTAACAATATGACATAGAAATTAAAGTGTGAGCAGGCTGATGGAAAATGATTATTATTGGGCTCCTGCTGATTTTGTCAAGCAGAGCCCCTAACCAGTACTTCACAATGCACAGTAAAGTTACAAGTGGAGATAGTTTGGGTCCATTGTAAGGGCATCCAGCTCAGTCACCTGCATGCCAAAGCTAAAACTATCAGAAAACATGTATATGACAGTAGCTTCAGCAAGGTTCTGGATAAAGGCTTGAACTTATCTGTATTAGTCAAGCCAAAATCCACAAAAGATTCCACATGGGAAACAAGGTGAATGATCTGGGACTATTCACATCAAAATTGGCCAGTAAGTCTTATAGGTCCTTATTGTGGCCTATAACCCCTCTACCATGATGCCTGATTGTGTCAAAAATCATTGAGCAGTAGACTCTAATTTTTTTCTTCAAGCATTTATCTTTTCTAAGGAGGTATCCAGTGATAAATTCAGCATCTCAAAAGCACATGGAGACTCGGAAGCGGGAATCGCTTCGTAACTGTGCAAATCAAACTCAGGAAAAGGAAAAAGGAAAGTTCAAAAGTGAAAAACTCTGACCCTTCCAAAACCCTCCACGATTTAAATCAAAATGGAGAAACAGGCAAATCTTTCAAAAATTCAAAATCTATCGGTAAGTCTCTTAAATTGTATACAAACTGATTCCCTTGCATAAAAAGTCCTGTAAATTTATGATGTTTTACAGTAGTACTTTTTGTTGATTCCAATCTTCAGTCAGAAAATCACCCCTCCCATTGCTGAAATGGAGGGACATTTTGCCCCCCTCCCCTTAATTTCAGCTCTAGAGTACATCCTGATTAACAATATGATGCAGAAATCATATGTTAGGGGGCAGATGGAAAATGATTATTACTGATCTCCTGCTGATTTTGTCAAGCTGAGCCCATAACTAGTACTTCACAATGCTGCACTATGCACACCTCAAACTGTAGTTCATACATAAAATAGTCTCTTTCTCTTTTTCAAAAATTTACAGTAAAGTTAATAGTGGAGATAGTTCGGCTCAAACTTGTCTGTATTCAGTCAAGCCAAAATCCACAAAAGATTCTACATGGAAAACAAGGTGAATGATCTGGGACTATTCACATCAAAATTGGCCAGTAAGTCTTATAGGTCCTTATTGTGGCCTATAACCCCTCTACCATGATGACTGAATGTGTCAAAAATCATTGAGCAGTAGACTCTGACATTAATAGAGGTATTGGACCACTAATTATTTTACAATTAGAGAGCCACTCTACTGGTGGGGGAATAAAAAATAGAGTACAAAATATTTTGAGATGCACCCATTGGCTTTTAATATGGATTTAATTTTTTCCATTATACATTTCATAAACTTCAATCTATGTACTATAGTTGACAACAAAATATTTACTTTCATTTTAATATCCTGTATTTAATTTCCCACTGATAAAATAGCATATGGATGCTTTGTGCGAGGCTATTTTATTAGGTGCAGACCAAGAGTCCCCTGTTTAGCAGCACGAGGCACAAGAAAGTGTTGCAAAACCCGTTTTTCAAGGCTGATTTTTTTTTTCTCTAACTCTGATGAATGGAAGCATGTGTGATTTGTATGTCAATCAAATGAAGAAATTAATTTTATTTTTTTATATATTAACATTAAGTTCTATGGGAAATGAATTAGTGGTCCAATCCGGAGAAGTCAGAGAAAACAGTAAGCCAGCAAAGGGATCGTCGAGGCACTCAATTGAACAATGCTATTGCTTGTGCACCAGTTCCTGAAAACCAGCAACTTTACTTTATAAGCCTTTAAAGTGGATGGTCTTCATGCTCATAAGATTCTCTCAATGACTGAAGGCTCAATTTTGTTTCTATGCAAGGCTTTTCTGACGAGCCAGGTGTGAAGGAGATGCCTGTCTAGACAGGAAGAAAGACCTGCAACCAAGGCTGTTTGAGCAGGTCGGGGTTCACCAATATCTTCCTGGGGATGTCTATCGCTAAATCGATCAGGTCATTCACCCAAGATTTGTCCCACCTGAGAGGGGCTATCAAAATCACTTTGTAGTTTGGTCTCCTCATTTATTGTAATATCTTCAGTACCAGAACAGCAGTTGGGTAAGCATAGCCCCAAAAACCCTGTCCCAGCTGACTAAAAGAGCATCCACAGCCCAGGCTTTGGATCTGAGACTGGAGAGTTGAAGGTGGGCAGTTTTTGGTTCCCACCTGGTCGCAAAAAGGTCCGTCACTGGGCACCCCCAAAGTGTGCAAAATCCGCTGAAAGACTCATGAAAAGACGATTACGTGTGAAGAGTCTGGCCCATTCTTCACAATGAGTTGCTTAGAACACTGATCCTGCCAAGAATGTGTCTGATCTCAACTGTGATGTTAGGCTGGGAACACCATTGTTGGTGGTCCCTGACCAGAAGGCATAGGTCAGGTGATTTCATCCACTCCTGTTTGTCGAGGTACAGTACCACCAATCAACTGTCCAACATGATGAGAACTACTCTCCCACAAAGTTGATCCTTCCAGAAATGAAATGCAATCACTATAGCCTTCATTTCCAAAAGGATTACATGGAGTGATTTCTCATGTGGATTCCAGTTGCCACTGAATGCAGTTAAGCAGAGTAACAGGTGAACCCCCAACCATACAAGCTGGTGGCATCCATACAAATGGTAATCTTTGTTTGGTGCTTCTCTACGGGAATTTCTGATGTAAGCCATAGATTGTCTTGCCACTGATGCAGGAATCATTTTAACTTGGTCGAAATCATAACAGGAAAAGGAGCACCATTGGGCCAGCAAGGGGCATTTGCAAAGGGCACATGAAAAGGCAGATGAAAATCAAATCCACAACCACAATGAGCAAGCCATGGAGTTGCAATAGCTCTCTCGCTGAAATCCAATCCCTTCTGAAAATCAACTCAAGCTTAATAATCCTCACCAGAGTTGTAGTCAAACAAGGTTGAGACTGGTCAAAAATTCCATATTGAGATGGACAAAATGCTGAGATGGGATGAGATCGGACTTTTCCCAATTCACTAAGAGAAAGAAGGTTGCTCCAGCCTATCACCAAAGCAGAACATACCACCTGGTTTTGAAGGCTGTCATCCATAGTACAAGCCATCGCTGCTGACAAGGTCAACGTAATCAGGATGATGATGCAGTTGATGGTCTTTATGAATGCCTACAAACTGATGTTGAGGCCAAATGGGAGTAAATGAAATTGGTGTATATTTACTTCTAGATCTAGATTGCTTGCTAATTCATCCTTATTGCAAGAGAACCTGATCAACCATGATATTTTCGTTTGTACCTTGGCATGCCTATGTACTTGATGATCCAGCTGAAATCTATGATAGGTCTGAACTTTCTGCAGGCTTTGGGCATTAGGAATGTCTAAAATAAAAACCCCAAAAACTCAGCTAGCACACTCTCTACACTGTCAGCTTATCGAGTAGACAGCAGGTTTCCTGCAAAATATCCACTTTCTCTGGATTGGATCAAAACATTTGCAATAGAAGAGAAGATGAAAGTAGAAGGGAAGAAGAAAGTGGATGGGGCAGGATACAAAAAATCTGAAGCCCCTCCTAAAAACTTTAATCATCCATTCATTTTGCTGAAAAAGATCAATCTGAGGCTGCTGAAATGAAGGAGTCTGGCACTGATATGCAGATTGTCAGAAGGCGGTGGGGGCAGCAAGTCACTGGCAGTTGCTGGGAGACTTGGAGAAGAATAAGCCTTGCTTCAGATCCCTTGCTAAACTGCCTGTTGCCTCCTAATATTAGACTTGAGGCTGAAACTGCTGATTTTGGGTGGTGTTGGGCTTTCTCTCTTGTTGCTGATGATGGTCTCTCAGGGCAAGTGGACCAACTGACTGGGAAAGTAGTTTTTGTTTTCACTTGCTCAGTGGGCAGTTTGAGATTGTTCAAGCCCTGAAAGTAGTTCCTTTGAAAAACAGCCATTGGTATAAACGAATACTTATAAATATTTTTTTAAGTATGGATAGTTCTGAATATCGTTGACAAGGTGTATCTCGAAATTCTGTTTTTCAAATGGATATATTCCAGAACTGGAACTGCAACAGAGCCAAACACAATTTCATAAAATAGTAATATTCATTACCACTGCACAAAGAAACAGAGCTAAATTTCTATGTACTTTCTGAACAAGGGCTAAAGAAATTAAATAAACATAGTAAAGAAGTTTACAAACATAACCGATATCAAAACATATTAAAGCAATTACTGACGATCTTTTCCTTACAAAATTTGACATGATGCATAAATAAACAATAATAGCACTCAATGAAATTTATACTACTGCTCACATCTGTCACAATTTTCCAAAGCCAGTGCAGCATGGTATGGCCTGAAGAACTTGACATATCCAAACCCCTTTGATTCTCCAGTGTTCTTGTCTCGAAGGACTGTCGCATAATCGATGTCACCATATTGCTAGAAATGAAAACTGAAAACTGACTATCAGAGAACTTTCACAAGATCTACTGAATGGCACCCAGTGTTAAAAGATTAGTCTAATAATACGGCTTTGCTCTATTTCAAAACTAAACTGAATTAATACAAAGCAGCTTTCTTTTTATAACTGAAATAAATATGTTTTAAAAATAATTGTATGCTTTCTAGGAAAAAGTTTTAAAAATATGTGTATGCTTTCTGATCAACCTCTTTATAATGTTTTCCCTTATACTCAAAACCAGAAGTCTATCAAAACACACACGTATACCTCTGCTGCAGATGAAAAAATGCCTTTAATTGTTGTTTATTTCACGGGTACCTATTCAGTTTAATTCATGGGTACCTGTTCAGTTTAAAATTGTTAAAAATGTAAACTGCAATAATGCACAAACAACCCTACAGTGATGAAAGAGCATGACAAATGAAAAACATGAAACTGGTACTACTACAGTCACAAACTTCAGTCAATTCACATAATTCTCCAGGATTCATTTTTTTTTTTTTTTTAACTGAAAATTATTATGGAAGTGTAAACCAAAACTAGAGCTACTTCCATGGCTTGCTATGGTAAATCCACACTTTTTTATATACATATTCTGTCCCCAGGTTACCCTCCCCCAACCCAGGAGTCATACTGCCCCCAAAAATTGACATGCATTACAAGTCCTTATGCTATTATTGCATTTTTAAAGTTTTATTTTAAAAAATATTAAACTGTGTCACTATAACTGCAATTTTATATATTTGACCTCTGACCCCCTCAAAGGGACCACAGGGAAGAGGTTCTAAAAACTATACCCCTCTTGCTGATGGTTATCACATGGTGAATTTCCATCCAGCGAATGAGACAGTGTTACAGACAGACAGATGGACAGACTGAAGAACAGCTAGAGGTATCACAATCTCCCCTTTAGAGCATGGGGATAATAAAATTCAGTGTGCTTACAACAACAAAACAGTAGGTCTATCCAAAATTTCAGAATTAAGGATTTCTTTCTTCAACAAGAACTCTGAAATATTTTTGGCTAAACTATGTCTAGGTGAAGACACTGTAGCTCAATGGGCTCATGTGCATGGGTACAGACGAAGTCAGCTCATCTCCATCAGTTTCGGAATTAGCAGTCATATTTGCCAATGGGCTCATGTGCATGAGGTACAGACGAAGTCAGCCCATCTCCATCAGTTTCAGAATTAGCAGTCATATTTGCCAATGGGCTCATGTGCATGGGGTACAGACAAAGTCAGCCCATCTCCATCAGTTTCGGAATTAGCAGTCATATTTGCCAGAGTTTCTAACTACTTCTTGTGTTTTCATGCTTAAACAAAAAAATGTTCTAAATTCATTCCTTCAACAAGAACTCTGAAATATTTCTGGCTAACGTAGGCCTACGCGAAAACACTGAAGCTCATGGGGCTTTGGGGCATGGGAGTAGAGATGCAGTCATCTCTACATCAGTTTGGTGTTAGCAGTCTTTTTGTCCAAGTTTCTAACTCCTTGTGTTTTTCATGTTTAAATAAAAAAAATATTCCACATTCATTCCTATTGTTGATGTTTCATTCTTTTATGCTTTTCACTCTTGCCATGAGACTTCAAAGCA
Source organism: Margaritifera margaritifera (assembly GCA_029931535.1). Lineage (NCBI taxonomy): Eukaryota > Metazoa > Mollusca > Bivalvia > Unionida > Margaritiferidae > Margaritifera > Margaritifera margaritifera. Next base: position 101,481 of record JAQPZY010001572.1, on the reverse strand, counting down.
CTTTTATTCATTGATCTAACTTTAGATCTATAGGTCCCAAGTTATACAGATGGTGGGGACTTTAGAGCCAAGGTCAAATGCATAGACATTTTCATCAGTGTTGCCAGATCCAGGCGATTTTGCACTTGGTGCTAGTTCTGTGGTATCTCTTCAAATATTTTAACTGATTGAAAAGCAATACTTTATTCAACAAGCATTTTTTACTTGGTTCAAATGATTTTAGGTGCAACAGGGCCAGAAATGTGCCATTCTGAGACTATTATTTTTGATTACCATGATAGGTACACAAGTCGATGGTAATGTTCCCACCATCAGTATGACTTAAGATGACCTCATTTACCACTGAGACAACATCTTTTGACAAACAAAATACACAGCTCTTTATTGATTATTGGACTTGCCCATATATACAGCATGAATTGCACTTATGGCAATCTTATTTGAAAATATGCTTCCTATTGCAGTCACTGAACTAACTTTTGTATCAGACTCAACAGTCCAGTCAACACAGCATCATTCATTTACATCATGAGGTGGTTACAATCCCAAATATGAGTGAGTACTATTGAACATATAAGAAACCCAACCTGAAGTCTTACCAAATATGTAAGTGACCCAATACATAATTAAAATTCCAGAAAGATCAGGTTTCTAACTTTTTTTGTGGATCATTTATATTTTTTCTTGATATTTATGTCAAAAAATTAATGTTTTTAAATAAAATGCATTTGTTTTGAAATTCAAGCACTTTTCAAGGACTGCTGAGAATGTTCAAGAACTTTTCCAGTACTTTTTGGAGCCAACCTCAAGTGCATGCACTTTTCAAGATTAGCACTAAAGTTCAAGCTTGTGAAAACCTTGTATAAATATTCAGCCTATGAGACAATATTGTCTTTGGCTAATAACAAAATCCCTGAAGTATTATTTCTCAAATGTCAGTGTACCTCAAATTCTCTCCTCAGCTCATCTTCTGTCATTGATTTTGGAATGATGAGAAACAGTCTCAGAATCTTTTCATCCTCATGGGGATCACGAACAGAGCCATCTCGTTTACTGTTTGCAATCAGCACCTGTAATAAAAAATTGAACATAGGATTATTCATCTTAACTGTCTTTTTAGTGGTAGCAGAACTAGTAATTATCATCATCATCATCATCACAAAAGCATGTCTGGTCCACCACTGACTATGCCAATTACCATCATCATCATCATTATCATCATCATAACAAAAGCATGCCTGGTCCACCACTGACTATGCCAATTACCATCATCATCATCATCATCATCATCACAAAAGCATGTCTGGCCCACCACTGACTATGCCAATTACCATCATCATCATCAGTATCATCACAAAAGCATGTCTGGTCCACCACTGACTATGCCAATTACCATCATCATCATCATCATCACAAAAGCATGTCTGGTCCACCACTGACTATGCCAATTAACATCATAATCATCATTATCATCACAAAAGCATGTCTGGTCCACCACTGACTATGCCAATTACCATCATCATCATCATCACAAATGCATTTCTGGTCCACCACTGACTATGCCAATTACCATCATCATCATCATCATCACAAAAGCATGTCTGGTCCACCACTGACTATGCCAATTACCATCATCATCATTATCATGATTATAACAAAAGCATGTTTGGTCTACCATAGACTATGCAAGTTGTCATCATCATCATCATCATCAGAAAAACATGTTTGGTCCACCATAGACTATTCCAGTTATCATTATCATCATCATTATCACAAAAGCATGTTTGGCCAACCATTGACTATGCCTGTTATTACCATAACCATCATCACAAAGGCATGCATGGTCCACAATGGACTATGCCAGTTATTATCATCAGCAGCAGCACAAAAACATGTTTCATCAACAACAGTTGCCAGGTAAGAAAAATATCTGCTTGTAATGATGAGCTTTTTTATTTTGGAAAACAATAGCAAATTTTTTTACAGTTATGTCTTATGCACTACTGACTTTCTGATTTAACAGATTTCTCCCAGCCATATCATTCAATTGGTGTGGGGTGGGGGGAAAGACTTATCATTGCAACAAGATTTTTAAATGAAAATTTTAAAAATCCTGTACAAGTCCAAGATGGACTTTTCGCACCCCACCTCCACCCCCAGTCAGTATTGTCAGAGATTTTCCAGGCAGTATCGCCATACAGAAAATCCTTACCCTAACTCACATATAACTATAATCCTACCTCACATGACTTCACAACAGCATTTTGATTGGTATATTTCTCATGTAAATTTTTTCTATGAAGTCATCACAACATCTGCTATTTTTCTACTTGTTTTATATTAGAACTTAAGTTTCTATCTATGTTTCACCACATTTCCAAGTATACACTAAATTTCTTCAGTGTAAACCAACAGTTATATGAACCTTCTAAAGACCCAAGAATTTTCAATGGATACGAAGTTCATTTAACGCTTGAAATGTACAATATCCTATACCATTTTGTTTAAATCCCATGCTTTGGGACACAGGAGTCTGAGAAGAATAATTTCCCTATCCCACATCAATACATATTGATGGATTTTATTAACCATCAAGAATGCGCTTATCAGTGGAGAATAATAGTAACAATACATAACTTGTAAGATACTGAGAATACTGCCAGTTTGTGTTTGCAATCTTGTTTACTCTGAAAATGTAACCAATAAAAATTTAAACATTTGCCTGTAAGTTATATACAAGTGCAACCTGATATGGATCATCTGTGGGAGAGAAATGGGGCTGCAAATTAGGGATGATGAGAGACTGATTGCTGTGAAACTGTGATTATAGTAAAACCACCTAAAAAAAACTTTCCCTGTAACAAGTCAAAAGAGTATTTAGTTATGCATGCACATGAAGCATTATCAATACACTTTGTGTCTAACCAAATGAAAGCTCCTGTATTTACCTTGATAGGTTTGGGATGCCCAGGAACGACTCGGCCATTCATCTCCTGCATCGCTAGTGCAGCTTCAGAAGCTCTGGAGAAGGTGATGTAAACAACCCCTGAAAATGAATATAACATTATCCATATCAGCTGGTGTAGAGCAATTTTAACTGAAAACAGTGTAGACACATAATGCACCAGCAGATAGATCAGGGTTCACACTTTTAGTTTTACATATGAGTTTGGGTCAATGGTGTTGACCCTGATGGGTGGTAGAGTGTTGACACTGATGGGTGGTAAAGAGTGTTAACTCTAATTGGTGGTAAAGAGTGTTTACCATGATCTGCTGCTACATTATGTGAAAGCAGATTTGGGTCTATGCTGTTTACAAAGGTAAATGCTGTAGGTGATAACATTTTATTAAATAGTGCATCTCCTACATGCACCTCCTGCATGTCAACATGGGTAAATGCTGTAGGTGATAACATTTTATTATAGTGCACCTCCTGCATGTCTACACAGGTAAATGCTGTAGGTGATAATATTTTATTATAGTGCACCTCCTGTATGTCTACACAGGTAAATGCTGTAGGTGATATTTTATTATAGTGCACCTCTTGCATGTCTACTCAGGTAAATGCTGTAGGTGATAATATTTTATTATAGTGCACCTCCTGCATGTCTATACATGTAATGCTGTAGGTGATAACATTTTATTATAGTGCACCTCCTACATACACCTCCTGCATGTCTACATGGGTAAATGCTATAGGTGATAAGATTTTATTATAGTGCACCTCACACACAAGTAAATGCTGTAGATGAGACAGGGTTCAGGGAAAAAATTTCCAAGCACTCATTTCTAGTGAGTTGTAATGGATACTCATGATCCCTGTCACCACTTTACTCAACGCAGTACACTTACCCATTAAACTACTTAGATTCTTACTTTTAAAAAAAAACAGGCATCCGACACAAGCCTGATGGTAAAATGGGTACAAACTATGAAAATATTATGTTGAGTGAAGTCAGCAAGTTTAAAACAATTCTAATACATGGACCCTTAGATAAATATATAATAAGAGTCAAGGTTTGTAATTCATTAAATTTCCATTTCACATCTAGTCTTCCATTTTTTAATGGTTTTTACATTTACAGTGACACTTTTCAGTCATCTAGATGTTATTTTAATCTGGAGAAGTTTTGCTTTTCAACAAGCAATCACACATCTACATGGGAAGTTATTAGCCAGAAAAAATGACAAAATTTTCTGATTTTTTGCTTGGTTAAACAGTGTTACATTCATCTCAGGTCACAGATATTTTCACAGCTATGCAGCTTTATTAATACATTGTCATGCCAAAGTGGAAATCCCAGCAAATATTTATATAAGTATGTAATTACTTTTCACATGAAAAATGTCATTAACTTACAAGATTCTCCACAATTTTCACCAATTTTTGTACCAAGTAATCCATTTCAGTCAAACCTCCATTTCTAGAGAACTACTCAAGGGCACCTATCAAAGGGAAGATTCCTGACTGGCCAAAAGAACTGAAAGGTTATTATGTCATGACCCCAATTAAATTATGACCAATCATGGTCTCTCAATACATGTATTATGTTAAAGTTGGTGGAAATCAGCAGAAACAATTCAAATACTTCTTTTAAATGTAAATTAGCAACATTTTTCTTGCAAGAAGTAATTACACACTTATAGAAATATCTGTTGGTGTCTTTGCTTTGGCATTACAATGTATCAATAATGCTGTACAGTCCTGAAAATACCCACGACCTGGGGCAAGTAACACTGTCTGACCAAATGAAAAATCTCAAAATCTGGACATTCTCTGGCTCTTATCACAGGTCAAACTCATAAAGCTGAGTGATAGCTCTTGAAAACAAAATTTCTCCACATTAAAATGATGCCCAGATTACTGACAGTGTCACTGTAAATGGGAATACAATTAAGAAATCAAGGGTTATGCATGAAACTGCAATTTCTCAATTTAGTATACAAACCTTGTTTCTTATTATGTACTTATATACATGTATACACAGGGCTCTCAGGGACCCGAGCTTCCAGGACAAATACACATGAAATTCTCAAAGGACGTACCTTTTCTCCTTATAATGCATCCACGTGATGTGCCTCATTTTCCCCAAGTGTCACGGAATAAGGCAAGAAAATAATTCGGTTTTGCATTAAACGATGACAATGTATATTTGACTTTGTCGACGCGTACAGCGTTAACTAGAGTAGCTTGTTTTTATTACCTTGGCGTACAGTTACTGAATGAGTACATCTCGTTGTAGGTCGTTTGCAGCGTGATGCCCATGTTTCTCGACATGCACGGGTACTTTACCCTTGGGTCTTGAATGTCTTGTTTTTTTATATAGTATAAATAGTAGGGTTTTATTACAAGCGGTACATCATCACTTGGATCTTGTCAAAGAGTGTCGGTTTGGAACCACAAAACTACAGCCATAGGGGTAAGTGATAACTGTTAAAATAATTTGGATTCCCTTGTACATTTATGCTTTTCAGTGTGTTCGGGACATTCTTATTTTATTATTATCGTAAATTTGATAAAGCTTCGATAGATAAAATAACCAGGGTTAACAGACAATTCACTGTTAGAATTTATTCCTTTTCATGTGTAGGACTCGGAGTAGAAAATCACACGTAGAGTGCGGGTTTAATGTATTTTTTTGTGTGTGTATAAACCATTAGGGTTTAATGGACTATAGACATTTGTTATGTGGATATTTATTTATATTTATTTAATGGACTATAGACATTTGTTGAGTGGATATTTATTTATTTTATATACATACATTTGAGAATTTTGTGTGATAGGGTATTTCGTATTATACGCTACCAGTTTCATCTATTTGTAGCTGAAACTGGTGGGAGGAGGTGTAGTTGAACCAGACTGAAACTGGTGGGAAGTGTATTTGAACCAGACTGAAACTGGTGGGAGGTGTTGTTGAACCAGACTGAAACTGGTGGGAGGTGTTGTTGAGCCAGACTGAAACTGGTGGAAGGTGTAGTTGAGCCAGACTGAAACTGGTGGAGGGTGTAGCTGAACCAGCGTGATAACTGGGAAATTGAACCAGAGAGAAACTGGGAAGTTGAGCCAGTGTGAAACTGGGAAGTGGAGCCAAAGTGAAACTGGGAAGTTGAACCAGAGTGCACCCGGCGTGGGTTGGAACTGTGATATTTTGTGGTTTTTTCATTTTACATAGCATATCGGTTATATGAAATGTCGTCATCATTATCATTAGTATTTTCAGCACTGTGTCGTCATCATCTCCATCCTTGTCATTATCATTATATATATATTTATTTCTTTTGTGAATGTGTGTAGGGTATGTGCGAGAGTCTGATATTGTGTAGATTGTTTCATTCATTATTTTTTTGTGCCATCATCATATCGTACTACGGTACATAAATATCGTCATTCACACACATTGTGTTTGTTGCATTCATTTAGTCCAAAGCCCACTCGGTTTCAATTCTGTTACACCAAGGACACTCCCCCTTTTTATATTTTGGTCAGCCGTGCCATCTGCAGAATAGCTAAAGGCTACACTTAAGTAAACAGACACTAAGCCAGTGTGACTAATCAACAGTTATTTCTTATCTCTGTAATTATCTTGTGAAAATGACTGCCCCTCTGAAAGCTATTCTGAACTGACTTCAAAGAAATCGATGTTCTATTGAAAAGTATGTTGACTCATAAAAATGAGTTGGCAAAATCTGTTTTCATTTTTTCGGGAAACTGACTTGTGATGAAATGATACTAATCCCAACAAAAGGCAAACAAGAGGCGAATGTTCCATTTGACTGGTGATATTTGAGTATCAGTATCTTAAGGTTGTGTGAATTCATCTTGACAACAGTCTCAAGCTATTTAGGTACCGTACTTGTACCAAGATCAATTTATCTTTTCTATGGAGCCCATTTTTATGTCCCACCTTTATTCCTTAGGGCCAACTCTCAAGGCATTTAAAACTGTTTACTGATTAACATATTTATTTTGATTAGTTTTTTGCATGTATGCTGCATGCAGGGCTGAGCAAATCCCATAGCCAGACGTACCGTACTACTCATTTTTGAAGTCAGGCAAGTAAAATTTTCCAAATCGCTAGTCCGGAACAAGTACTTTTTAAAAAAGTCGGGCAATTCCTTATTTTCGTGCTTTAATCACTATATCTACCTGTATTTGGCCAATCATGCCCTCTGGGCATACTGAATACTTGATTCTACCCCTCTTCATGTATACATTTACATTCTGTATAACACATAAATGTGGTCAGTGACAATTTTTGCATATGCACATGTTCTGTTACAGCTTGACTGCATATTGAGCTAAGCGACCAAATTATCGGCAAATCAAAACACGTCAAACAAAAGAAAGCCAGTATGATCAATTAGCAGTGTTTTAAGCGACTTTATTGCATTGTGTTTACTCAAGCCAGATCCTCACGAGCGGCTCACTATGATTTTAATCCAGCGAGTCAGTGTACCATCTATACTCGCTTATAAGTCGACAATTTTTTTACTTAGAATTCGACTCATGCAGTGTAGGGGTCGTCTTATAAGTGCGACATTAAAAAAATAAAAAAATCTTGGGGAAATCTGGAAACTCTAGATGTTTGCAGTACATAAAAATACTGTCAATTCATATATTTTTATGTTTTCATGCCACTATTCCTATGCAGTAATGCATATATGGTATGCACTGTGTTTATCCGTTTCATGACGGTCTTATAAGCGCGACATACAAATATGTTTTAAATCAGACCCTAATCCCTCAGCTTACAAAGGCAAACATGCTTTGTTTTTCCAAGTTCACAATCTTTTGATCGAGATACTAATTTGACAATTATGACCTTAATCCCTTAGCTTGTAAAAGCAGCACTGCTTTGTTTTCCCCAGTGGACAATCCTTTGATCACGCCGCGCATTTGATACTTGTTCAATGTCATGTTGAGTCCCTTTGATCATACCGCACAACTGACACCTGCTCAGTTGTGGCGACCCTTTAATGAGGTATCAAAGACTGTATAATCAAATGCTCTCACAGAGTCTCTACATAAATAATGGTCCAAGTTTATGAATTGTTAGTGTTCTGTCAGTTACTGTGTACTTTGTCACTTAGATATCATACATCGTGAATAGCTAAACTTAGGTAGTTTCACCAATATGGGGAAAAGACAACATAATGCGTATGATGGAACATTTAAGCTAAAAGTTATAGACTTTGCAGAGAAAAATAACAATTGCGCCGCAGAACGTGAATTTGGTGTGTCAGTTATAGGTTATAGTGCCAGGCATCTGAAGAAAATTTGAGTAATGGAAAGCCCTTATGCAAACTGGGAGTTTAGTTTCGAGTGGGTTCTAGAGCAGCGTCAAAATGGGCATGCAGTCACTAGAAACGCGATTAGACTCAGAGTCGGAATCGGAGTCGGACGATGTTTACGATGACGGGATGACATTGGAGGAATTTAGAACTTTATTTGGTAACTCTGATGATGAGGATGAATTCTTGGGCTTTGATCCAGAGGACATTAGACAGTGACATTTATAGGATACCAATTTTATACCTGTATGTGTCCTATAATCCAATTCATGGATTTATCATATAAATGGATTAAAAATGTTAAGCTATATGGATTTCATTACACGAAGATGGACGAAATGTAAGTTGTAAATTTATTTGCACATATTCAACTCAATAATACAATTGTATTTATTCTACATTGGTTTTTGTTTCTATTTGTCCTATCTATCTATATGTCTATCTATCTATCCAGTTTGGCTCGTTTATTTTTCCTAAGTGCAGCTCTGACTCAGTGATGACATGTCACCCCTTGCAGACGGATTTAATTTGCAAAAAACACCTTGACTTATAGGAGGGTCATAGCTGAATTGGCTTTTTGCAGCCATGAAAAGGGGGGGTCGACTTATAATTGAGTATATACGGTAATTAAATTAATGAAAGGTACTTTGCTGACATCAGTGTTGGTTTTCTTTATGAACTGATTAAATTGACAGTAATGATTCTTTAATTTTTAACTGATTATACAGATGATTAACTTCAACTTGCAATATTGCGTTTGAAGCGAAACAATTACGCTAATTAATGAGCTGTCTCTGTTAAAAGAGAAAATGTATGTTATGATCACTTTAGAAGTAGTTGTCAAGCAAGCTGATAGTTACTCTGTGGATAAAAAGAGTTTGCTAAATTATTACCGTAGCGGGCCCACTACGCTATCGTTTCAAACTCTGATAACCCCACGCTTTAGAACCTGCCGCTATGCTATGCTCTTGTGCCGCTACGCTTTGATGTTTCCCACTACCCTTATAAAATTAATCTGTTAAACATCCTGTCACCTAATTCAAAGCCCCACTCAAATGACACCTGTTCTTAACTCTTCTGGAGTATTTTATTAAGATAATCCAAGATAATTGCTCACTTAACCATTATCCATAGTACTAGGCTTGCGTGACCGCCGTTGCGCGACCTTTGGTGAGGGTTTCATCTGCACCTAGTCGCGTGATTGGCCAGCAACAATGGAGTCTACTGGTAGTGTGTTATATATATGTCAGTCATTTTCATTAACAGCCAATGCAGTTACACCGATTAAATTAAAAATTATTGTGAAAAATGAACACACCACCTTCCAAGAAACGAAAAATTACCCAGTGCCCGGCAAGCCCCATGTTGGCCTGGTTACGACAATCAGAAATTGGCGTCACAAATAGTGGCAGTGATTCTGATTCCGATAGCACGAGCATGATTTCCAAAAAGAATGATATCAAGAAACGAAGGACGGGATTTAATAATGAATGGAAGACGTTATTCCCTTGGGTGGAAATTGCTGGATCGGATGGTAAGTTTTCCATATTGCTAACTTAAGTAAGTGCTGCCTAAGTGAGTGCTGCCCTATTAATTTCTCTTTTCTGTCTATCCAAGTAGTAAATCGGAACAATTTTTATCTTCCAGTTTTACCTTTTTTGAAAAGATATAAATAAAAAGTATTCCTTTATAAATATAACTAAAATAATTTCATCCATATTCTTACTTATTATTCAGTGAAGTCATGACCTCAAAAGTTTATTCCACCCGGTCTATATCAAATTCTTGAAAATAAGACTATGTAATTACATATATATTTTGCAGGCATGCTGCGTAAATTGTGCTGGAAGAATTTTTCCAAGGTAATTAACTTAATTAGGATTCAGGTATATTTGTCTCTTTTTTGTACATCCAATAATAAATTTTATGTTCGATTTTTTTCAGATTGTGAAAGGTCATTCTCCTCAAAGAATACAATTAAGAGTGTTTTAAGGAACAGGTTGTCACAGAACTGTCAGTACTGAAGGACAAGCCTTAAAAGACTTTAATTGTGATGTTGCAGTCAGTTTATATGGTGCAATGAAGAAAAGACGAATATCATTTATTTAAATTAAGAAATAAATGAGATATGCACTGTTGTTACTGTTATAACCTAGGTAAATAAAAAATACTATGTAAATATATGCACTTCTTTTTATTTCATTGATATTAATTTGTTTCACTTTTATGACGTTAACGCGCACTTTGTACAACATTTTATGACCCAAACACGCGTACCCCAATGCTATCGAAAATTTCTGGGGAGATCACTGTGAACTGTCAGTAACTAAATTACAACAGCTTATTGAGGATGCCCTGCAGCTTGTAGTAAGCTTGGAGAAAACTAATTTCTTCTTTATATGGGATAAAAGAATTAAATTTACCAGTAGGACAAAGTATCAATATTTTAGGATGTCCTGGAATCCAAAGACCATTCAGAATATCTTTGGCTTTTCTGTAAAAACCTTTGTCAAATTTGAGAATGGACAGAAATAAATTGAGCATCATCTACCAGGCAAAAGTAACTTCCGGTTTGTGCCTCAATTTAAATTGTTTTATAAGTCTTAAACATTGGTTTTTACTGGCTTAAAGATCTTGGAGTAATTAATAAAGAATTTATTCTTGAAAGCTATATCCTACATACAAAGTATCACGTGCACTTTTGTAGCATCCATTCATTTTTCTTCAGGCACATCTTGCAGGGATGGTCCTGGCTTTAAAAAAGTTGTCGCCAAAAAAATTGCAAATCTCAATATTTTGTCACCAATTTTCAAAAAGTGTCGCCAAGCAAGGAGTAAGAATTTTTTCATGTCTATTAATGTAGTAGGCAATGAAAATTGAAAAAGATGGAGTATTTATTACTTTATTGACAGCAAACAATACAATACCACAATATTACAGAATAAATCATTGCATGACTATTTTGTATGCTTATTTATAATGTTTTGCACTATTAAACTGTTGTTTCATAAAAATAATAAAATCAAATGTCACATGAGTATGCGTCGTGATTTTACGGCTGCCCACTTGCTGAATGCAGTTTCAAAGTTGAAGTCTCCTTCCCATTTGTATGTGCCGATTCTCATTAGATTCTCCAGAGTTGAGATGCCGAGTTTATTCCTGATGTCAGTTTTGATGAGATTCATCTTACTGAACCCACGTTCAGAGTCTACAGTGCTGACTGGTGACACAAGGAGTCTCTCAGCAGCTGCAGATACACAAGGATATGTTGACCTGGATCGCAATGCCAACTGAACCAAGTCCTTAACACCTCGATACACCTTACCATTCCTGAGAACCTGAACCCTAGCATAAGCCACAAAGCCAGCCAACTCCTGACTAACCTCTGACTGACTACCTAACCCACAAGTAGGCAAGTAACCTGAAACAATGCCTGAAACCTCTGAAAGAATGGAACTGTTAGCCTGTGAACCATACAAATAGGGATCAAACAACTTGGTTAGAGAACTTAAAACTATTGAATCCCCCTCCTCAGTGAACCTTGCCTTCAGATTGTCTATAACAATATCTACAAACTTGGCACAAAAAGCTGCAGCCTCTGACCTTTGCTTAGTACCATCACTAATTGTATGGCCTTTGTACTCGAAAGTACACAAACCTGATGAATCTAAACTTGGTTCTGCTGGGACCTCAGAAAGAAACCTAGAAATATTAATACCAGACTCTGACCTCAGACCTTCAAGAACCTCAACAGTGGAGTGGAGAAGGGGGTTAACCTCAGTAAAGTCAATATCAGATCTCTGATAAGCTCGACACAGAACTGCCAAATGCATCATAATATCAGCCATATAGTGTGCTGTATAAACAAATTTGAAACAAGTAATGGGCTTATACAGTGCAAGAGCCTTTGCAGACTTGTCTTCCAGGAAGACACTAACTAGCGCTGGGAAATTTGAAACAACTGCCTGCACACTACCTTCAAAACTTAACCACCTTGTGTGGAATACCTGATGCAAACGAGTGTGAGAAGCCTCCAACACTGACATGACGGTCTGTACAAAGGTATGGCTGTTGTCACCTGAAATAAATGCATTATCAAATATAAAATATAAAATATCTTTCTTTCCCTACATTTGCAGTCTCTCTCTCTCTCTCTCCGGTTCTCTGGTTTATGATTTATACCTTGCTATAGTATCACACTACAAGCATATTTATTGTTTTACTACAGTCCCGTAATGCAGTCAGTGATGTGTAATAACACGCATCTCTTTGATGTATTTAACTTCAGACAAATTGGGTTGTTCCACTTAGTGTACTTTACCTATGCAAATTAGCCTAATGGGCTCTCCCTCAGCAGTGCTCAAAGGATTTGACACTACACATCACCCTAGCTATTGTGAGCAAATTCAGCAAATCTTTTAAAGTTGTCTATCCCTGACCGCCTTACCTTTTAATTGTCTTTAGAACAGTTGTATAAACAGTAGAATGTTAATCTGCCTGTATTAGCTAGATGAGAACCATGTATATTTCAGTGTCACAGGGTCATAGGGGTGTGACTGACGCACGGATAATCTGCACCCGGAAAATCAAAAGTATGCTCTGATATGTATACAATTTACTGAAAATAGTTAACCTTTTATTGTGCAAGAAAGCCTTATACATTTGCGTAAAATCAATTTATGTATGAGAATAAACAGTAACCTTGGAAATATTCAATCGGGATGGACCTAATTGTTTGAATGTAAATTATTGAAGATTGTCCAAGAAGTATGAAACGCACCCCCCCTTTCACACACACACACACACAAAATCCAGCCCACGTTTTGCAATTATTCCTGTAATAGTAGCAATTCCAAATGTAACAAATGTAATTGTAATTCAAGGAAGATCGCTAGACATTGTTGAGAAAACGTATGAAATTTTCAGTCAGGATATCTTAACATCCCTTTGAGGTAATTTAGAATCTAGATCTTGGCGAAAATATTATGCACATAATTATGTGAAAACAAAGTCAAGATATCTGAAGGTAAATTGTGGAAATATGCACACACATTTTGTTTTTAAAGAAACGTCATCATGATCGATGGCAAAAGTAAAATATAAATGAGTAAAATTACTTACCCCGCCTGAATTCATGTTTGGTGACACACTCCTTCTTCAAAATATCACAACCAGTTGTGAATGACGACTTGCGCCTTGATACACATATTGCAGAACATCAGTTTTAATTTTGCATCATATCTCAGCCATGGACGCCCAAATTTCCAACTGTCAAGAAATTTTCGGGATTTCGGGGTCCATTGATCATGATGTGGTGTTGTACTTAAAGTATTGCTACCAGCTGCATTACAAGTAGATGATGCTGGACTGTCAGGTATAACATCTGGTTCAGTGACTGGGATGTCTGATGCGCTTGCGCTAAATCCAAATGCTGTTAATTTTGTTAACTTACTCTTAGGATGAGATGATGAACACGAAAAGTCTAACTTACGTTTACTCATGATAGTATATAGGTCTGATTGAGACTGAATTTTATTTTTCATTTGCTTCGTATTTATACAGAACGATTGGTGCTTCAAAGGTAATCAGTTTTCTTTGAAGTTTCAGCAAAAAGAATTATTTCTGGTACATTGTTTCCCAAAAAACAAAAGAAGGATTAGCCGTTGTTTGGTCGATTGTAGCTGGTCTGGTAGCATGACTATTTGAGTGTATCACCGCATACACTACTCAGGCCAGATGTCAGCATAAGCGGTCAATATGAACAATGGATTTGTTTATGTAACAATAGAGAGATTCCGGTGCATTGTATACCCAAGTTTGCAGCTTCCTTTCATGGTGCCTTTGAATTCCTCCACTCCAAACCCAAGATCATATATACAAGTTTTAACAGCCAAAAATGTTGTCGCCAACAAAATCGCCAGATGGTATATTTTGTCGCCAATCGGGAAAAAAAATCGCAATTTGCGACATTGGCGATGCACAGGACGATCCCTGATCTTGTCAGCACCATTTTGACTGTGTCTGCTACCTCCAGGTAACTTTGAAACCTTCCTAAATTTTGTTCACATTTTTTATATTAACAAGCTATATATTCAACAGGAGGAAATCTTGCTTCATAGTTCTTAAGTGGGACTTTTTGGAAATAAGAAACCAAATGATGCTGGTACAGCAACATTGCATGGGCCCCTTTCCAAAACTCAGTGAAAAGTTCAATGTAATACACAACACTCAATATGGTGAAAGGGTTAAAAACTAGTGTGTAATTCATAATCTTTTTCATCTTTGCATTTCATTCCTCCACTCTGTAATTCAACAAATGGTTCTAAGAATGTAGCATTGAATAAATTAATACAAATTATCCATAATTAGTCCTTACAACCCCCTGCATGGCTTTATCAATGCTCTCATAAGAGTTTCAGGATGAGGAGTCCTAGACTCTTCACTTATGGAACTAACGAGTCCCCAGCCTGTTTCTGAGAGTCACCAGCATGAACTCATCAGTCCCTCACTTTCAGAAGGATAGAAAGGAAAATGAAATATACATCATCAATATTTATTACATATCTGGATTAATTTCTCAGCCTCATAAGATAACATTAGAGAGAACTATTTTTCAGTAATTGTCGAAAAAACTTTATATCATTATGCACTCTACCATCTGCAAACTAGTTTTCAAATCAGCTAGTTTCTTTACTTTTTACTGTTCTTTGACTTAAGAAATGTATGTATGGCATTCTGGTTATCGAAGTCTACAAGTACAGGATGCTCCTCCATTATTCTGATTCATTTATCATCATTTTTTTACACCAATTTCAAGAGTTTTCTCAACAGTATATGGGACTGTCTGTCTTTTTTGCATGGCACAGTAACCCTCAACAATTAAATGATCCGGGTTAAATTGGTGATGGCTAAAGGGTGAAATATGCAAGTTAGTATTTCCATTTCGAGTGAAAGGATTTAACTTTCTAGCAGTCTTACAACACTATCAAATTGTTTTTAATGTACCATCTGATTCCACTATTTTAAACCATGAGAACTACTTCTCCCACTCAGGTCTTTAAGTTCTCATGTTGGTAGTTCTGCCACCATTTTGATTAGTGTTCTTCACCATAGTCACGACAGAGTCAGCATCAAATATACATTCCAAGTTCATATTCTATTTGTTGTCTTCTCTTGTGCTCTCACTTTCATCTATTTTTTGCCTTATTTTTTTAGCATTAGTGTCATTATCATCGCAAATCTGTTTTCCGAAAAATGAAAACAGATTTTGCTGATGCATTTTTACAAGTCAAAGTACTTTTCTGCACTCTTTTAAAAAGTGTCTACTGATACTGTAGTGCCCTAATCTAAATAAAACATACTGAAGTAGCAGTTATCATCATTATTATTATTATTATTATCGGATATTAATGATTGGACAGTCTTGTCCAATTCAAACTCTGAGAAAACTTTTATTACTTTCAGGAGTTATATACACGGCATCACCAATTTAAACAGTTAAAACAACAAAGGGCTTACATATATATTCAACAGAACATCTGTTTCTTTGAAGTCATCACGTCAGAGAAGGATTAACTGTTAATTAGTCACACTGACTTCATGCCTGTTTACCTAAGTCTAGCTATTAGCTATTATGCAGATTGACTATGGCTGACACAAAATTTGAAAAAGGGGAGTATCATGGGGGAAAATGAGGCACATTACAGGGACGCATTACATGGAGAAACAGTGTGTCCTCCGAGAATTTCATGCATATTTAACCCTGAAATTTGGGTCCCGGAGAGCCCTGTTTATTATTTAGTGATTATTCATCCCATTGGGCTACATTTGTAAACATTTATATGAGGAGAAAAGTTGTTCGTGCTTTACAACATTAAATACAGAATTCATTTTTTATGATCTTTTTAACACTAGATATATATAATGATACGTTTTCAGTTGCAACTTATTCAATTTCAGTTTGTTCATTTTTTGCCCTGATTTTTTAAAAGAATTTCAATTATTAGGTTTGTCCTACTTCAGATATACCCTTGGGGAGCCTCCCTGCCCTGCCCAGTATGACCTCTATTGATCTTTGCTACAAAATTGAACAAAATAACAATGAGTTCAAAAGATTTGCATGCTGGTGCAATGATAATTTGTTTTCAAATACAGTTATTGGTCTGCCTAATTTTAAGGTGTCTCAGAAATATGAAAAATCATTGAAACTGTCCATGAGATACTATGCCAACAGTTTTGCAGTAAATCAAAGGTGATTTCAAAAGTGATTTCAGTACTTAGACATGTTCTACTTCAGTCATACACTTGAGAATGAACTGTCTTAGCTTCGTAATGATTTAACCCAAGTATGAAGAAAATTCATCAAGAGGTTTAGGAAACATAAGCAAATGAAAATGCTTTATGCAAGTGTTTTGTAGAATAACTTGTCTTAGCTTCATATTGATTAATGCCAAGTATGATGACAATCTATAAAGGGGTTAAGAAAATATAAGCCCCCCCCCCCCATCCAAATTACCTATGACTGTGACTAGGACCCAATAATAAAAGTTCAGCCATAGAATTATCTTAGCTTCATATGTCAACTATAATGAGAATCTATCAAGAGTTTAGGAAATAAATGTGAATGAAGAACTTCAATCAAAACCTTTACAAACTGTTTATGACAATGACACTGAAAATGCTTGACAAATGACTGCTATGTCTTGCTTACCACTAAAATGGGTTCGACAAAAAGAAAAATAATTTTCAAAAGCCAACTTTTGACCTTTAGATCCCACAATTTATGCAAAAACATTTTTCTTTGAGCCATAATGACCTTGACCTTTGAACCACAAAATCAACAGGCCTCTTCCTTACCCAAGTGCAAGCCCTATGTAAACTTTGGTCAAGGTATGTGCTATAGAAGAAAAGTCAGCTTATAAAACCGTTTTTCTTTCAGTTGCAGCAACTTTGACCTTGGACCCAAAATCACTAAGCTTCTTTCTTACCTTATTTGTAAACCATCCACAAACTTTGTTGAAGGTACATGATCAAGACCAGAATTTGTTGTGCAGAAGCCATTTTTCATTGTGTAGTCACAGTCACCCGGACCTTTGACCTTTTCACCCCCAAATCAATAGGTTTATAGCACAGTAGCACAAGTAGGTTACTTAATGCCAAGGCAATTGGGAGTATAGAGGCCTTGCCCAATGACACACCACAATACAGAAGCCAGCCTGTGCTGATCTGATGGTAGGATTCTAAATCTGCACCCTTTCAGTCGCTAGTAGGATATGCTGACCCAAGAGTCCCGTGGCTCCTCTCTGTGATGTAACAGTCAAGATTCTGTGCAGAAATCATTTTTCATTCTTCAATCACAGTGATCTAATTTCAGTCATGCTAACAAGTGATCTTATTGTGCAAAAAACAATTTTCTTCTTTCTGTCACAGTGACATTGATCTTTGAACACAAAATCAGCTAATTTGTTCCACTACATGTTAATTTTCTTTAACAAAACAAATATATGTAATCACATTCAGTCACAAAAATCGCATCAGAGTAACTATAGTATGACTTATGCCGACTCTAAGCTGTGCAATTGTTTTTTGCACAATAAGATCACTTTCCCCTGATGAAGAAGACGGAACAGAGCTACAGGGCATTGAGTTTTAGGACTGTAAGTTGTTGACACACCCACTCCATCATAACTATCCAGGTCGAAGTAATACATTGTAGGACTATTTATACTCTACTCGAAAGCGCGAGTTACAGTACAAATATTTAATACAATAAAATATAATCACTTTAACTCTTTCATTTTGGCTTCATTCTTTTCTACTTAACTTTATCTATCCAAACTCTGCGCCGTCAAGTAATATTTTCACATTTTGACTGCATTGATGTATAAAGTGGGGGGGGGGGGGGAGGAGAGAGGACAGTTACATCTTAAACAAAGAACCCTGTAATATTCATACCCTTGTCTTCACTCGATCGCCTATCTTTGACAACCCAAATATCATCAATCTTTCCATATTTTCCGAAAGCCTCACGGAACGCATCTTCTTTAATTCCTTTTCCAACAAGAATAAAGAGTCTGCAATTTTCTGGAACGTTATGATTGTACGCCATTTTGAATTTTCCCTACAGGGAGAGCTCGTTGAATATTAACATCACCCTATACTTGTTTCTCTTTTTGTCTCTTATTAAAACAAATTTTTCTTACATAAATATTTCAAATTATTAAAACAAGTTCATCTAAATCTTTTTATATGGAATTTAAAATATAAAAAAATAAAATTGTAGACTTTTACACGGAACGGTCCTCAAAATTCGAAAATCACCCTTTATCATCCAGGACGTGTAAGCCTACATTAAATAGTCTAGGCACATTTGATAACGTGGGTAACTTTACTTTTGTAAAACATATGATTTGTATGCTTGCAGTGAAGGTAGCATGATTTGATCCCGCCGTCCGTTCATTTGTACCAGTTTTCGTTAAGAAGGACAGACTTTATAAACAAGGTGGATAAGGTCGAGTTATTTATAGGATTCACACCTGTTACGTATTTGAAGGAACCGAATCGCATTGAATAGTAAAATGAAGTGTTGTAATATATCAATTTCTTAAGGGCTCACATATTTGTTCCGTATTTTGGAGCGCTTCAGGTGGAAACCCTAGTTCTCTATATATCAGACTCATCCTAAACATGAAAAGCCCATCCCAATATCTTTTATGTATAGACGTCCTAATGCTAAAGTTTGTCTTACCAAATGGATTGAGAGGAATAATGCCATGACATACAACTATGGCATAGTCTTATGGTCGAGGCTATTCACACTGCTGTCGTGTACCTCAACTGGGAAAGACTATTTGTACAGCCGCCAAATGTATTTCGTCTGGAAAGGCTATTCACACGGCCACCTTGGACATAATTTACGTAGAGCTATTTGTACAACTGCATGTACCTGATGTGCGAAGGGTATTCGCAATGCATGTGTAGCAATTGCAGGAATAACAAGCCTAATCCACATGACAGTCTCATATTTTGTATGACAGACATTAAGTTTTCACATTTTAGAATTAAAATTGTCAAAAAATCACATGTTTAGTTTTTTCTTCCATAAAAAATAGATTCATTTTTGCTCCTGATTACCTTTAAGGCCAAATTTGCAAGTCACTATTAAGCTAAAACTGGTACAATGTTACACTCTTTCATTTCACAGGTATTCGTTACAAAAGCATTTATGAGTATTGGTTAATGGATGGAGGGTTGGGGGGCTTCAAACCTGTAACAGTGTCATAATTACAGGTTTGGATCCATCCCCCCAATCCATCTATCTATTGACCATTACTATTAATTTCATACATAATGAGTATAAAGGGGGGTTTCCCCCTTCATAAACAAGCCCCTGGATACTGGATTGATTGATGGCAGTCATGCAAATAGCCTTTCATAAATTCAATACATCGCCGCCATGCAAATAGACACTTCCTGATCTTAATGTATGATTTTAACTTGGATACCCTGAACCATTTATCAGACAAGTGGATGGATGTGATTACTGCATCACAGTAGTCTTGTCCAGTTGGTTCAGCAGCCAACACATGTAACAATTTCCAGTATCGCACTTATTGATCATGTATATACTGCTTACCCAAAATTAGTTATGGAAGTTGTTGTACCTCCATATGACAATAAGTGATCACTATCCAGTTGTTGTATCTCCATATGCAATAAGTGATCACTATCCAGTTGTTGTACCTCCATACGCAATAAGTGATCACTATCCAGTTGTTGTACCTCAATATGCAATAAGTGATCACAATCCAGTGGTTGTACCTCCATATGCCAATAAGTGATCACTATCCAGTTGTTGTACCTCCATACGCAATAAGTGATCACTATCCAGTTGTTGTACCTCCATATGCAATAAGTGATCACTAACCAGTTGTTGTACCTCCATACGCAATAAGTGATCACTATCCAGTTGTTGTACCTCCATACGCAATAAGTGATCACTATCCAGTTGTTGTACCTCCATATGCCAATAAGTGATCACTATCCAGTTTTTGTACCTCAATATGCAATAAGTGATCACTATCTAGTTGTTGTACCTCCATACACAATAAGTGATCAGTATCCAGTTGTTGTACCTCCATATGCCAATAAGTGACCACTATCCAGTTTTTGTACCTCAATATGCAATAAGTGATCACTATCTAGTTGTTGTACCTCCATACTCAATAAGTGATCACTATCCAGTTGTTGTACCTCCATACGCAATAAGTGATCACTATCTAGTTGTTGTACCTCCATACACAATAAGTGATCACTAACCAGTTGTTGTACCTCCATACGCAATAAGTGATCACTATCCAGTTGTTGTATCTCCATATGCAATAAGTAATCATTATCTAGTTGTTGTATCTCCATACGCAATAAGTGATCACTATCCAGTTGTTGTACCTCCATACGCAATAAGTGATCACTATCCAGTTGTTGTACCTCAGTACGCAATAAGTGATCACTATCCAGTTGTTGTACCTCAGTACGCAATAAGTGATCACTATCCAGTTGTTGTACCTCAGTACGCAATAAGTGATCACTATATAGTTGTTGTACCTCCATACGCAATAAGTGATCACTATCCAGTTGTTGTACCTCCATATGCCAATAAGTGATCACTATCCAGTTGTTGTACCTCCATACACAATAAGTGATCACTATCCAGTTGTTGTACCTCCATATGCCAATAAGTGATCACTATCCAGTTTTTGTACCTCAATATGCAATAAGTGATCACTATCTAGTTGTTGTACCTCCATGCACAATAAGTGATCACTATCCAGTTGTATCTCCATATGCAATAAGTGATCACTATCCAGTTGTTGTACCTCCATATGCAATAAGTGATCACTAACCAGTTGTTGTACCTCCATATGCAATAAGTGATCACTATCCAGTTGTTGTACCTCAATATGCAATATAAGTGATCACTATCCAGTTGTTGTACCTCCATACGCAAAAGGTGATCACTATCCAGTTGTTGTACTTCAATATGCAATAAGTGATCACTATCCAGTTGTTGTACCTCCATATGCAATAAGTGATCACTATCCAGTTTTTGTACCTCCATATGCAATAAGTGATCACTATCCAGTTGTTGTACCTCCATACGCAATAAGTGATCACTATCCAGTTGTTGTACCTCCATACACAATAAGTGATCACTATCCAATTGTTGTACCTCAGTACGCAATAAGTGATCACTATCCAGTTGTTGTACCTCAATACGCAATAAGTGATCACTATCCAGTTGTCGTACCTCCATACGCAATAAGTGATCACTATCCAGTTGTTGTACCTCCATATGCAATAAGTGATCACTATCCAGTTGTTGTACCTCCATATGCAATAAGTGATCACTATCCAGTTGTTGTACCTCTATATGCAATAAGTGATCACTATCCAGTTGTTGTACCTCCATACGCAATAAGTGATCACTATCCAGTTGTTGTACCTCCATATGCAATAAGTGATCACTATCCAGTTGTTGTACCTCAATATGCAATAAGTGATCACTATCCAGTTGTTGTACCTCCATACGCAATAAGTGATCACTATCCAGTTGTTGTACCTCCATATGCAATAAGTGATCACTATCCAGTTGTTGTACCTCAATATGCAATAAGTGATCACTCTCCAGTTGTTTTACCTCCATACGCAATAAGTGATCACTATCCAGTTGTTGTACTTCAATATGCAATAAGTGATCACTATCCAGTTAGTATCAAGAGGTGAAAATCCCAAGACCTCTCCAAAACTAAAAATGATTCTCACATTTAAATACAATACAGAAAGTGTTTCAATGAACAAGACTTTCTGAATGATTAACAAATGCAATCTTCTCAATATATTATGAGTATACATGCCCAGTAAAGCTCTAGATATGTGGTACATGTTGTTTTTGTTTGTGCACCATTCCTGCATTTGTTTAAAGAATTAAACTGGCTCACTGTCAAAAATAGAATCACCTACCACAAACTTTTTTATGTGTTCAAATCTATTCATATTGTCTCCCGAATACCTGAATGAAAACTTTACATTGATTACTGACTCCACTTCATATAATTTATGATCACTAGAAACCAGGCATGTTTTTTTTTTTTAAGACCAAAATCGGACTTCTTCAAGAAAAGTCTCCAGTTTTCAGGAATGTTATTATGGAATTCACTACCGGCTAATTTGAAAGATGAAAGTCATATTGAAGAGTTTTAGAATGGTTGCAAAAAGTCTATTTTTGAACAGCAATCTATTTGAAGTTCTTCAAAGTATGTAGATACATTTCCTCTGTCCTCTGTGCATGTGAGAGAGAGAAAGAGAGAGTTAGTGAGAGAGAGTAAAATCAAATGCTGAATTTGCAAAGTGTGTACGAGTTTTAAGAAAATGTTTGGATGTTTCTTTTTTCTTGTCTTCTTTTTGTTTTGTTTTCAGAGCTGCAGGGCAGATTAGTGTTTGTAACACTAACTGTTTTGAAATACTGTTTTGAAATAAAGTATTTCACCCTGGCCAATGTGAAATTCTATGACATAATTCCCAAGCCCCCCTAGCCCTCTCCTAAATTTTCATCCCCATTTATTAAGTAAAAATCTTTGAGCTTATGTATATGATATGATAGTGCTTTTTACAGGTAGGTTTTTAGTAATATGATACCCGTATATGTATGGATGGAAGTGCATATTCCCACTATGCAGGTATTTTTTTAGTAATATGATACCCGTATATATGTATGGAAGGAAGTGCATATTCCCACTATGCAGGTAGGTTTTTAGTAATATGATACCACATATGTATGGAAGGAAGTGCATATTCCCACTATGCAGGTAGGTTTTTAGTAATATGATACCCATATATGTATGGAAGGAAGTGCATATTCCCACTATGCAGGTAGGTTTTTAGTAATATGATACCACATATGTATGGAAGGAAGTGCATATTCCCACTGTGCAGGTAGGTTTTTAGTAATATGATAGCACATATATATGGAAGGAAGTGCATATTCCCACTGTGCAAGCAGTACATATTTGTTATGAAGACTCAGTTGGTGATTAGCCCTTTCAAGCAGTATGTAACATAGTCACATGTCATTTGGATCCAAACCATTACAAAGATTCAATGTAGACAGGAGTTAGATATTACTTACATTTATTACCATATTTTGGTGTGTATAATGCGTGCACTGATGTATAATGCGTACCCCGATTTTTGACACAGAATGAGGGGAAAAAATGTAGTTCTGCCATGTAATGTGCAGGTGATATACTTTGTACAATCTTGATAATTTTGCTCCGTTTTGTAGTGCAACAACAGTCATCCATTTTGGATAGTGCGCTGATCATCATTTGTTACACAACATTTGAATTCTTTACAATAAACCAGCACATGACTGTTTCTCTGGTCTTTCCTGTCAGTATGCGGCACCAGATTATGACCAATACTTTTTTTTCACAGATATCATAAAAGAAAGAATGAAAAAGTGGAAAACTTTAAAGTATAACTTTCCGATTTATAGTTAGCCCTTAAAAGGGCCATTTTAAGGTTCGCCTTGTTGATGGAGTTCAGTTTATTGCATCAAATCCCTCAAATTCCTCTTCATCGTCATCACTCTTGAAAAGTCATTGTATGTCCTCTGATGTCATCTTTCTGGCATTTCAAGATTGAACACAAGATGCTATGTGAAAGTTCAGGTCCAGTATTTATGCTTATTTGTACTATCATGACACTTCTAAAATATATCTCAGTGCCCTAGATAGAATTTACCAAGACAATACTTCGTAATTATGTTAGGCTCCTCAAAACTTTAGCCAGATCTGGTTACCTTTAAAAACACCACGCTGAGTCAATTAAATATTGCTCACTCTATTGTAACAAAGAAGGATCAAATACTGTAGTTTAAGATTAGAAATAACACAAAGAACCAAGCTTATTTTCTGAAGAAAAGTAAATAAATTGGTAATTTACCTAGGCACAGCATTGTAACTATGTTTAGCACATCAAAGCTTAGCCAACGCTGATGACTGTAAATAGACCAAACTGAGATATGAAGCATTGATCACTGTATCATCACAAAGATATATCAAATACAATGATTTAAGATGAGAAATAAAACTAAGAACCAAGTTTATTTTTTCCAAAGAAAAAAAAATGTTTTCTGACTTCATACACTAATTGATTATTTTGTTTCACGATGTGTCAGTGTTACCATAACAGACTGACCATAGTCGTGACAAATATGTCCCCTAAACATACCGCCGATGAGAACATTATTACTGTTTAGATTCTAAATATTATATTTAAATTCAACCAAGAATAAATGATGAAAAATGTATTAGATCCACAGTTATTGAATACTGAACATTTACGGTACAGTAATCATCATATTTGTTCCGCTGCAATGCAGAACTTTGCACAGTTTTAGAACAAGAAGTTACCAGTCATTACATAGATGTATTTCCAGTCAAGGCACAGAACAAAACGCTACATAGTGATGTGAAATAAAACGAGTTTATTAACATAAGAAATCAAATAACAAGACTATCAAGGTTTGTAAGTATTATTTATTCTTTAATAAGGCTAGTACCAGTAAACAATTTATTTACAATCCAATGTGCAAAAGATTATATATTTCACAAGGAGTGAATGTGACACATGTAGCTTAGGCAGCTATAGTACCTTCATCCTTTTGACAGATTGACCTGGAGAAATTTTTTTTTTTTTAGTTCTTTTGTAAAATGCACACCCCTGCCCTGACTGAAAATATGAAAATTAGGTGAAAAAAGTGCATGTTATACACAGCTAAATATGGTAAAACCAACTATAGTTTTCAGATTGTGTCATGTAAATCATTTTGTATATTGCTAAAACATTTTTATTTGACAATAATAAGAATTCTTCAAACAGGTACCAAGAACTATATCATATAAGGCAGCCAATTGGGAAATATAAAGATTACATAGGGAGGAAGCTAAAGATAAAATATAAAAAAATCAAGAGTTTGACTCAGCTGAGGAATTCTGGAACATTCTGGTATTCAAAAAAAAGGTATTTCAAATTTGTGTCATTAGGGAACTCAGTTCAAAGACAAATTTACCTCTGATAACTCAATAAATCAAATGATTGATTAGGAAAAGAGATCATAATCTTTTCCAAAGGCAGATTACATTGTCCAATACTAATGAGAGACAACATTTACAATAATTTAAATATCTTTTTCAACTTTTTCTTTTATGGTCCAAACTCCTTACATAATGTTGTTTGATGCTTGTTGACATCATTGTTGTATGGTCCAAACTACTTACATGATGTTGCATGTGGTACATTTTCCCATCATTCTGAACTACTGTGAATACGATGATCATAGTCATGCTGATGCATGATGATGTCATTGTTTTATGGTCCAAACTGCTAACATGATGTCGTTTGCAGTACTTTTTGCCATCATTCTGAACTACAGTGAATTCATTTTTTTTTAGGGTATCGGATTTTGTAGATATATGAAAAATGACATTCTTGTCAGTACTTTAATTTATGGACAGGAGAAAGGGGTCCTATTGTTTTCACAGAAGGGGTCCTATTGTTTTCACAGAAGGGGTCCTATTGTTTCCACTGAAGGGGTTCTATTGTTTCCACTGAAGGGGTCCTATTGTTTTCACAGAAGGGGTCCTATTGTTTTCACAGAAGGGGTCCTATTGTTTCAACAGAAGGGGTCCTATTGTTTCCACTGAAGGGGTCCTATTGTTTCCACTGAAGGGGTCCTATTGTTTCCACAGAAGGGGTCCTATTGTTTTCACAGAAGGGGTCCTATTGTTTTCACAGAAGGGGTCCTATTGTTTCCACAGAAGGGGTCCTATTGTTTCCACTGAAGGGATCCTATTGTTTCCACAGAAGTGGTCCTAGAGTTTCCACGAATCGGTCCTATTGTTTCCACAGAAGTAGTCCTATTGTTTCCACGGAATGATCATTATTCATTGTGTCTTTAAATTTGTGGTTAGTAGTAACAACAAAGTCAATGAAAATTGACACCCTTTGAAAACTGGTACCACACAAAAAAAATAGTAAATTAACAGTTTTTTTAAAGGGTCCATTTCATGTGAAGCAGCAAAACAGAAATTCCAAATTTGCCATGATACATTTACTCACATACAGTTCCTCTTCATTTGCACTACAATCCCACAATCCCTTCCTTGTCACTCTTAACAAAACCCAGCTAAGTTCACAATTCAGTTCTCCTGCATACTTCAGAATTTTCTCAGCTCATCTGAAGTTATGATTCAGAATGAAGATTGAGCATGTGTGCACACACACACACTTATTTTAAAACAAACTTGTTGCAAATAAAGACTTCCATTATGAACAATTTCCTTTATTTAAATGCCACTAAATTACACAAATATTAATTCCTACAGGAAGAGATATGTCTCTATCGGATCAGCTGAAGGCAGTCAGATTGAGAAAGGTGACAGATCCAATCAAAGACTTCTCAAGTCCAAAGACAGCAGGGTTTTTGGAAGAGGAGGAAATAAAAGCTTATGAAAAAAGTGTTCTGGATGTGAACACTGAACACTGGCTTGATGTTCTGCGAGATGAAACCTTTGAAACTGTTCTCTGTCCTTTTGAACTACATGAAGCTCAGGTCTTCTTGGACTTATATCAGAGGTATTTTTCAATTCAGGTCTTCGTTTGTCTATAAATGAACTTGTACAAAACAAAGAACACAATGTATTGGCTGTAAAAAAAATAAACAGTGTAATAGTGAAGGCCTGTAATTTTTATTTTGCTGGCAGGTAGCAAAAGAATTATGGCCATTGTAAAGCTCAACCAACATAACCTGTCCTATTGATATTTCATAGTATAGTTCTTAGGGCCTAGTCCACACAGATACCGTATATGCTCGATTATAAATCGACTAGACTATGAGCGAAACCACCCCACCCCCTTTTTAGGGCTGCAAAAAGCCGATTTCTCTTTGACCCTCCAATAAGTTGGGGTGTATTTTGAAAGTCAGATCTGTCTGAAGGGGTGACTTGTTGTCAGTGAGTCAGAGTTGCACTTTGGAAAAATAAACAAGCCAAACTGGATATATAGTTATAAAAAATAAGACAAAACCAGTGTAAAATACAATTATATTATTGAGTGGAATATGTCACAAATACATTGACAACTTGCAATTTATCCATCTTCATGTAATAAAATCCATTGAAATCAATAGTGCTTGACATTTTAAATCCATTTATATGATAAATCCATGAATTCAATTATAGGTCACATACCAGTATAATAGTAGTTCAGAATGATCCAATTCACAATATCCCATAATATGTTAATTCCACATGTCTTACAAATAACATTTTTTGTGATTCATGGTATCCTATAAATGACACTGTCTAATGTCAACTGGTACAAAGTCAAGAATTCATCCTCATTGTCTGATAAAGTTCTGAAATTATCCATCGTGGTCTAGTCATTGTAAATTGTCGTCTAGTCATCGTAAATATTGTCCAACTCTGATTCCTCAGCTCAACTGTCATATGCGGATGCTTATGTAGAGACTGAACTTGGGCTCTGTAATCTATTAAAGGATACAACTGAACATGAGTCAATTCTGAAGCAAGATCACAGGGAGTTCAAATAACCACCCTCTGTTACTTGGCACTGAACAAGTATCAAACTTGCGGCTCGATCAAAGGGTTGTCACATGGGAAAACAAAGAGGTTGGTGCCTTTACAAGTTAAGGGATTAAGGTCAGACATGCACAGGAAGTTGTAGAACTCTACTTGGCACTGAACAAGTATTAAATTTGTGGCTCGATCAAAAGGATTGTCAACTTAAAAACAAAGTGAGTGTTGCCTTTACAAGCCAAGGGCTTATCAGCCCACATGCACTGGCAGATAACTTGGGAAATATCGCTTGGGAATTAAATCTGACTTATGGAAAAGGAAAATACAAATTAAATCGAAACTTTATTGCATCAAGCACAGTGTTTATACAGCAAGACACAAATATTAATACAAATACAGGTTGTTCAAACTTGCATGAAAATGGAAGCAATATACTTACTAGTAAACACCCATGGTAAACAACATTGATGGACACTTCCCTTTGTGGTAGGTAGTATTTAATTTAACGGTTATATTTTCAAATTATTAAAATCCAAATAACTGTAGATACAAGTATTTTGGAATGAATAACATCATGAAACGGATAAACACAGTGCATACCATATGTGCATTTCTGAATGGGAATAGTGGCATGAAAATGTAACAATATTTGAATTGACAGTAATTTTATGTACTTCAAACATCTAGAGTTTCCAACATTACCCCGTGTTTTTGTATGTCGCACTTATAAGACGACCCCTACTATGCATGAATCGAATTTTTAGTAAAAAAAAAACATTGACTTATAAGCGAGTATATACGGTAGGTATAATGGTGTGTAGTCATTGTGAATGTTGGATGTGGGTGATAAACACAGTAAATAGGTATAATGGTGTGTAGTCATTGTGAATGCTGGATGTGGATAATAAACACAGTAATTAGGTATAATGGTGTGTAGTCATTGTGAATGCTGGATGTGGATGATAAACACAGTAATTAGGTATAATGGTGTGTAGTCATTGCGAATGCTGGATGTGGATGATAAACACAGTAAATAGGTGTAATGGTGTGTAGTCATTGTGAATGCTTGATGTGGATGATAAACACAGTAAATAGGTGTACCTGTGTGTAGTCATTGTGAATGCTGGATGTGGATGATAAACACAGTAAATAGGTATAGACAGTATAATGGTTAAACTTTTTCATCCAAATCCAGTTTTATCCAGTTTTTTGTCCCCAAAATAGTTTGAATGAATAGAATGTCCTATCATTATCCACAAGTACGACTGAGTGCTGCACATATGTGGATGTATTCAGTTTACCACTGCATTTTATATAGTGCACAGATGGTAAAATGTTATGGATCCCATTTAATTGGCTGAATGTAGTTGTATCATCACTTCTTATTTATTTTACATGATGTTTTTTTAGTTTTTGGTTGATGACAAGCAACAATAATATTGTTTTACATCATTAAATGCCCTTTTTGTATTTCATTTACAGTTTATTCCATTCTTGCACAGTCTTACTTCTAATGTTATTTAGTGTATTGTTGGATAACTTACAAAGAGGTACACTATTGTAAGACTGTCAGTTATACAATCTGTTCATGAACTTGTAGTAATCATCCAGAGTTGGCAAAAGTTAAGAGAGCATGTGGTTTGCAGTAGTGATTTGGTTTAGTGGATTGTAAAGGTTTGATTGAGAACATATTAAGATAAAAGAAGCTGTGAAAGCAATGACAATTTTAGAATAAAGAAGTTAATAAGAGATTGACAGTGTCACACTTTGATTACTCCTATAAACCACATTATAATGACAGATTACCTCACTATAAGGAACCTCAGTATAACA
The DNA here is from genome assembly GCA_029931535.1 of Margaritifera margaritifera. NCBI lineage: Eukaryota > Metazoa > Mollusca > Bivalvia > Unionida > Margaritiferidae > Margaritifera > Margaritifera margaritifera. The sequence continues at coordinate 71,695 of JAQPZY010001572.1, read as the reverse complement.
CAGTCCTATTCATAAGAGGGAGCCACCATAGCTCAATTTGTAGAGCATCAAACTCATAATTCAAGGGTGGCTTGTTCAGTACCCATCCAGGCCAGCCCTGGTGGGCTGCTTGGTGTGTTCTTAGGAAAGGCATGTAGCTACTATTTCCTCTGCATAATACAGCGAATAATGTGTTAAAACTGCTGTTAAAACCAACAAACAAAAAAAAACTTTTTATAAGGTAGGTATGGATCCCATTACATTATACAATTTTAATACTGTTAATTACAGATATAATGGGGAAAAAAAGGTCTTAAAAAATTATATTCTTATATCCAAATTTCATTATAACCCAAGTAAAATATTATATAAAATGCCACGACAGTACAGTGTGATTATCCCAGTATAAGGTGACCTCACTGATAACACTGTATACTTGTATGGTTCACATGAATGGCGTTATGGTGAGGAAATACTCTATTTGCCTGCAATTATTCAATGGTCTTGAATTTCATTGTCTTTCTCAGATTGTACCTGAACAAGGACAGCTCTGAAGCGATGACTACAGATTGGAGAGACCATGTTACTGACATTGAAAAGAGTTGTCTGGCAACACTTTCAAAACGATTGCAGACATTCATGGACAAATTAACAAAGAGTGACAGCTATGCATTTGTAAAAACTTCTTCCCGTAGTGCAAAAGATGCTCCATTGGTTCAAAGTAAATTTAAATCACTCTATAGTGAAAGGCTAGTGACATATTCTGAAGATAAAAGACAAGATGAAAATATTCAAATATGGTGCCTTCTAGAAGCTGCCTTTCAGGCTTTGAAAGTGAAAACGGCGGATGAAGTTATTGACATGTTTCTGCGGAGTGAAAGGATTTATCAAGATTTACTGCTTGCAGCTGTCAATCAAAAAGAGAAGTATCATGAACATTTTGTCATCAGAAAATTTGTAGATATCGATGTGGATATGGAGTTTCGTGGGTTTGTTTTTGCTTACGAATTGGTTGCACTCTCACAATATAATTACCTTATCTGTTCTGAGAGATTGGTGAAGGACAAGACACAAGTTGCCGAGTCAATTAAGGCCTACTATGACAACACTGTAAAAGAGAAACTGAAGAATGCAAACTTCACAGAAAACTTCATAGTGGACTTTGCTCTTTGTGATGAAGGTACTAATTTTAAAATAATATATAAGGTTACATAAAGCATATACAGTGGATCTTACTCGAGTCCTTATTTCAAATGAAATTCATGAAATGAATGATTTCTGTCTTTTGTGAGCATTGGAGAGCAAAAGATTTATTTCACTTAATGAGTTTTGTAAATTTCAGTTTGAACGAGCACAGATATAAGATTCTATACATTGGGGTATCGCATAACAAATACTGATTTTATTCAATAAACCCACACAGTAGTACATGTAAAGTGAAATCACTTTTTTTTAAGTTTATGCATATGCCTTTGCCATATACAGTAGGACCCCGCTATAGCACGCTTCATTATAGCATGAATTCGGATATAACACGATCATGGCATGGCTCCCGAAATTTCATCTATTTTTTCGTACATGAAAAAAAATTTTTTTTTTCAAAGTACGAAAAATAATGTGTAAAAAATTAATTATCATTTTGGGGAAGAGATCGTGTATGAATTTGGATATAATCCAATCGTGGCATGGCTACCGAAATTTTACAATAATTTCGCCAATTTCTTAAAATACTGTTTGTGAATGTTCATTTCAAATGTGTCAGTAGTCAATCACTGCACTTTGATCTTAGTTTATTTTTGAAAGATGTCAGCTCATTTTAAAGCTGATAAGTGTAATCTTATTATTACTGATACATGAACAATAAAGTCATTAAGTCTTCTTTGTGTTTGTCTTCAGTGCATTCTGTGTACAATCGTTGCTCAAACAATAGCCGACATATGTTTGCTCATTCAACTGCATACACAGCCAAGCACCAAACAATGGGGTGGTTGATAAAAGATTCGCACCTGAATGTATAAATCAATTAATTTAAGTCATTGAAAATCATCAAAGTCAATCTCAAAGCTAAAGGTTGTTGAAACCATGCGGCCATGATTTATAAAACATCAAAAAACGAAAGCCGCCAACGCGCACACGTGGCTTGGCGGTGTTGTTTGACAATCGCCACACAATCAGCTGACCAGTGAATAATATTGTATATTCCCTATAAAAATGACCCCATTGTTAATTAACAATTATTCTTGCTGTAGCCGTTCAAACAAATAGGTGTCAAAGTTTGAATTAGTAGTTATTTACAATGGATAACAGTACACGGAAACGTAAAGCTTTTACTGTTAAAAAGAAGCTTGAAGCTATGGACAGGATTAAGTCTGGTGTTTCCACAAGTCAGATTTAATTCCCAAGTGATATTTCCCAAGTTATCTGCCAGTGCACGTGGTCCGATAAGCCTTTGGCTTGTAAAAGCACTCACTTTGTTTTCAAGTTGTTTTCCCACGTGACAACCCTTTGATCAAGCCGCGAGTTTTACTTGTTCAGTGCCAAGTAACAGAGGGTGGTTATTTGAACTCAGGATGTTGACTACATTTGAATTCTTCAGTTGAGGAATATGGTTGACTTTGCAAAGAGTAAACGTGACAGCAGCAAGAAGCAGCTGAAAATTAATCAGTTTTTCCAAAGACAATAAAGTATTCTAATTCGTAGCAGATAAAATTATAGCAGTATGAAATTTATACTTACACCTTTATTGACCTTGGGATGCACACGTGCATACACACTGTAAATGTGCTTCATCATTCCTTATGTGATTTACCGATTATAATTATTTTTTTGCATTGAATTCAGACACATAATGATCTATGACTAACTATTATACTTCTGTGTGCATATTTTCGTTGGAATTATTATGGACTCACTCCTACGCATGCCATGAGATCGGTTGGTGAGTACACGTGTTGATCCTTTAACTATTCACGCTATACATTAGACATGTATATATAAATGTACCAATGCATGGTTCTCTGAATAAAGTTAAATATTATATGTGCAATCTCTGTTTTCATTGCATGTGTATTTCTCATTTAATATGCATTGATTTAAGATGGTAACGGTGCCAATGAAGCACGTTGTTTTCAGACCACAATTTACCCCCCCCTCCCCTCATTTTCTTCAGCTTAATGACTTGGTTTTGTCTTGTTCGGTTATAGTACGGTTCAGGTATAGCACGATCTCGTTTTGTGGACCCCGACCATCGTGCTATAACGAGGTCCTACTGTATGATATCATGATATAATTTGTGATGTCATGAGGAATTATGAAATGTGTGTAGTATTGGAACAATTAAAAGAGGATAGAAACCTAAATTAAACACAGTTGTTATGTGATACAGATTTTTATGTGAAACAGGACATGATGTTAGTATAAAAAATTCAGTTTTTCTATATCCCTAGTCTATTTCTGTGGATGATCAATATTGCAATTTTATGTCAAGCATGTAACATTTATTTTTTTTAATCATGAATCTAGTGATATTAAACATATATCTCTTGAAACAAATATTTTGAGTAAATGTGTGGTATTTCTTTTACAATAAACTTAGTAAGTCAGTCTTGCACATTGCATAAGATGGTTGGGGTGGGGCAGGACTTTTCATCTGCAACAGCTGTCTCATATGAAAATGTACCTAAACTGTGCAGAAATATGGATAGAGCTTGTTATCTGGAATGGACTTGTCATGGAAGAATTATAGGTAATAGTGTTATAGCCCTTGTATAATCATCAAGGTGAAAGGTATGTTTTTACAAGTATCTCATTTAGCAATTAAAAATGTACCATTATTATCAGCTTGCCATTATCCATCAGACTGTTTGTCAGTATGTATGTGTACATCCATCCATACATCTGTCTGTCTGTTCCCTTGTTGGTTTCCACACAATAACTAGAGTTCTCCATCAACCATTACCAAACTTTGTAAACATCATGCATTTGGGATAAGGAGGAAGCCCATCGTTTGGGGATCAAAATTTCAAAAAGTCAAGGTTGATGTTACTAAAAGAAAAAAAATAGTTTTTGTACACTAACATTAGTTCTACACCACGGACCTGGACCAAACTTGGCTTGCACTTGGGGTAAGAAAGAAGTATATTGATTTGGGAGTCAAAATCAAAGGTCAAGGTCACTGTGACTGAAAGAAAAATAATGATTTCTTCACAGAAATTTCATTTCTACCATCACCAAAGTTTGTGGATGATTTATACTTACGGTATGGAAGAGACCTATTGCTTTTGGGGTCAAAATGTCAAGGTCTAGTATGACATAGTATGTGTGACAAAATTATGCATTTCTGCTTAAGCTCGATTCTACTTTAGCTATAAAAACAAAAAAAAAATTCTTAAGGAAAAAAAAACAATTTAGTTTGAGCAAAAAGTTAAGCTTATATGTGCTTAAATTTGAATACAATTTTGCTAAAAATGTAATTTAGTTTAAGCAACAATATTTTAGCCTCAGCAAAATTACAATTAAACTTAAGCAAAAATACTATTAAACTTAAGCAAAAATACAATTAAACTTAAGCAAAAATACAATTAAACTTAAGCAAAAATACAATTAAACTTAAGCAAAAATATTTTAGGTTTAGCAAAAATAGATTTTAGCTTAAGCATAATTCATTTTTGTTTAAACAACAAAAGAATTGACTTAACTCAATTATGAAAATAATCTTCAAAATGTAAATTTAAATTTTTTTAGTAGCACATTATGTTTTCATTAAAACTCCATTTCTCTTGTAGACTTTACTCCAAATAGATTCACAAAATGTACAGTTAAAATCAATGAAGAATTAGATTTTGAAACATTACTGACTCCATTAGATCTCTTGACCAAAACCTTGTTTGCCATTCTGTGTGACATCATTGTAGAACAAGCCAACCAGCCAGTAATGTAGAAGAGTATTGACTGCATATCCATTTCAAGTAAAATGACTCGTTTTGTGCTGTATATGGTTACAAATTGTGATCAAGAACAGAAAAATGGCTATTGTTTTTCTTTCTTGACAATTCTAAATGAAGAAAGACAGTAAATAAGGATCTGTCGTGTATTCTGTCACAATGTCAAACTGGGAAGTGTTATAAAGAGCTTTCCAAGATGCCCCAACTGTTCATTCTAAACAGTGTCAAACTGGGAAGTGTTATGATGAGTTTTCCAAGTAGCCCCTACTTTTCATTCTAAACAGTGTCAAACTGGGAAGTGTTATGACGAGTTTTCCAAGTAGCCCCTACTTTTCATTCCAAACAGTGTCAAACTGGGAAGTGTTATGAAGAGCTTTCCAAGTAGCCCCTACCTTTCATTCTAAACAGTGTCAAACTGGGAAGTGTTATGAAGAGCTTTCCAAGTAGCCCCTACTGTTCATTCTACACAGTGTCAAACTGGGAAGTGTTATGATGAGTTTTCCAAGTAGCCCCTACTGTTCATTCTAAACAGTGTCAAACTGGGAAGTGTTATGAAGAGCTTTCCAAGTAGCCCCTACTGTTCATTCTACACAGTGTCAAACTGGGAAGTGTTATGAAGAGCTTTCCAAGTAGCCCCTACTGTTCATTCTACACAGTGTCAAACTGGGAAGTGTTATGAAGAGCTTTCCAAGTAGCCCCAACTGTTCATTCTAAACAGTGTCAAACTGGGAAGTGTTATGATGAGTTTTCCAAGTAGCCCCTACTGTTCATTCTACACAGTGTCAAACTGGAAAGTGTTATGATGAGCTTTCCAATTAGCACCTACTGTTCATTCTACACAGTTGTTCAACAATATTGCAAGCAATCATATCATTGCATATCTTTCTAAATGTTGAAGAAAGGATTTAAACATGTCATTGAGATAGCCATAGGGGAGACATGAGAGAACGCGAGAGAGAGAGAGAGAGAGAGTGAGAGAGAAGACTAATAGTGAAAAATAAGTCATCCCTTTTCATAGGGTACAGTCTTTGCTTTATATTGATTTATAATGTAGAAATAAGAGCAGAAATACCAAATTGAACATGGTGGCATGTTATTTTTTGGAGATAAAGGGTTACATTTAAAGGTGGTGGGATACCCCATGTACCATTTAAAATAAATACATTTTTTTAAGAAAGAGTTATTGTTGATAATTTTGACTACAAATAGGGAACTGATTTATTTATTTTCTCAATGTGGCTTATATAATATAATATAAAAGTTAGAAAATATGCCAAGATTGTGCTTCTGTATTTTAATTCACAGAATTTTTGTCATTCTTTCCAATAATTATTATCATTTGTTTTTTTTAATTCCTTTTCTTGCTGTCTCAGTCCATTGATGACCATATTGACCATAGGTGTAGCATAAGTCATTTCAGTTTCTTAATCACTGTTCATTGTAAACCTATTGCATATTCCCTATACTATAGTCTCTGTGTTAGCAAGTTCTTTGTTCTAGTGATATGTCACTTCTTCATGCATGTCAATGGCAGGTAATACCTGCACCAGCTTTTGTGAGGATCATACTTTTAAGCACAACTATGCTTACATGAGACATAAGAAATTTATAATAACAATAAATTAGGGATATTCAGATATGTAAGATTAAAAATAAGTTGAATCAGAAACCTCTATATTTGACATTGAAGCAGAAATGCATATATTTGAGATACATATAATTACAAAGTTGAGTCCAACTGCAAATAACATAGACTCTGATCTGCTGTTGCATAATGTGCTAGCATGTCAGGGTCTGTGTTCTTTGTTTTATTGATTACTATTAACAAACTACAGAAACCCAGATCTGCTGGCGCATTACACAATAGCAGATCTGTGTTTCTGCAGTTGGACTCAACTTATAATTTAGTCATATGGTACTACACCATAAGCTTTGGCAAAATTATGTATTTATTCTCAAACTTTATTCTGTTTTAGCTTAAGTAAAATTTGTTTGTTTAAGCAAAAATTGCACTAGCTCAAAGAAATAAACAACTTAGGCAAAAGCTCAAGGAAACAAACAACTTAGGTAAAAGTATCTCAGTTTAAGCAAATATACAAATTAGCTTAAGTAAAAAATATTTTAACATAGGCAACAATGCAGTTTACAGTAGCTTAAGCATGATTCTATGTTGCTTAGGTTTAAATAGAGTTAAGCATGATTTGCATAATTTTGACAAACAAATAGCACCATAGCTTATCAAGTGCTCATGATAGCCAATTATTAGTGTTGATGATGCCCTTTTAATCTACAGTAGAGATATGTGGACACTTTGTTATGTGGCCATGTAGCCATCATTAAGTATTATTATATTATTAACACATTATTGGCTTATATCATGCAGAGAAAATGGGAGCTAAGTGCCCTTCCCAAGGACACACTTGAGGCAGCCGACCTGGGCTGGCCTGGCCTAGGCAGGTATCTAACCCGCAACCCTTGGATTACATAGTTACCATTAAGCGGTCCTTTGTCTTAAACAGCCACAGTCTCATGGCCCATATGAAGAAATAAATATGTCTTGTAGTTCCTCCATTAAGCAATCCCCTGTCTTAAACAGCCACAGTCTCAAGGTCCATACGAACATATAAATCTGTCTTAAGAAATATGGGGTTTCTTTTACTTCCAAAGATGGCTTCTTATTACAGATTTTAACTGTATACTTATGTAGGAATGAAGTCATTGGAGTGAGAGTGAGAGCGACGCTCTACCATCTGAGCTTCCACGGCTTCCAGAAACCATCATTTAGATATATAACTGTAACTGGAGAGGTAGAAAAACAACAATATTGATTGTAAAAATAATTACACTGAACTAATATTTTTTGCAACAATTAATTAATGTACCACAATAACTGAAGGAAGTATTATCCCACACTTCAAAGAAAAGTGGAGATAATGTTATCCTGCCCAACCAAATGTGCTTGCTTGCATGTGTAATGTCTTGGAGCTCATCCTACACTGTTTAAGATGGAGACTTCAAACTTTGGGATATGATTGGGGGTAGTCCACAGGTGTGCACAACTGTTTTGGAATTTGGATCCATTCTTTTCTTGTTGAGTTTTGGGAATGGGGACATCTTTGCATATATATTAAAGGGTGAAGGTGCTGCATACTTCAAGTTTCAACTCTATATTTGATAATTCAGTAACATATTTTAAGATTTTTAGTTCACTGTAAAATTTCTGAGCATAATTTATCACCAATATAATTATTTACTTTTGTGCTTTTGCAATCCAGTGGTAGCACTATGGTAGCATTGTTTTGTATGCCAAATTTAATTTTAAATCTATAAAGTCTGTGTTCACATATGTATTATCAAGGTTTCCACGACTTTTATTTTCACAAATAAAATCCGTTCACTTGCAGGCAAGAAGATTTGGCTGATTGAGATCAACCCATTTCTTGAGACAACAGATGGCGCTCTCTTTAGCTGGCAACATGAGCGCCACCTACTGGAAGGAGCTGAAGGCTTCCAATTCAGAATCACAGAACGTCCACGTCCAGGGTCAAAGACCATGCTACCTCAAAGTGTTAAGGCACTTCTCAATACAGTATAAAGTGCTGTGATAGATTGCAGTAATTTGACATGTTCATAAAAAGTGAAATTCACCACCCATTTCATCTTCTGGTGGATGCCTGAGAATTTCCTTCAAGCTGGAAAATAGCTTTTGCTTAATAATAAAGACATTTGTTTCACCAAATGAGAACTATGCACAGATGAAGGGGAGGAGAGCAAAATTATTTTTCCAGCAAAATAGAGACTTTACAAGAAAAACCCATTCATCACACCCTCAGCCTGATAAGATGGTTAGCACTTAATACCACCTCAATATAGAGTACATGTGGGAAACATTTATGAACTTATTTCTTAATCTCACTAAAATGTTAAATCTCTTTAGAAAGGAGAACTGTCAACAAAGCACAAAATTGTAGTGGTCTCTTGGGTGTTCCTAATAGATAGGTTTTACTATAAGTTTTGGGAGATTTTTTGTTAAAAATTGTAATGTAAATCAAGAACTACAAGAACTAGATGTCTGTGTTTGTAATATATATATATATATATATATATATATATATATATATATATATATATATATATATATATATATATATATATATATACACCTACATATATAGATATATATCCCCCTTCTCAAAAGTGGAGCCCCAGGTGACCAAATGGTCTAAGACACTCACCTTTACAGATCACTGACATCTCACCTGAGTCTGCGTGGGTCCAAATCCATTATTGGAGATTGGTATTCCTCATATAGTACAAATTACAGATGTGGAGATTGGCATTCCTCATATAGTACAAATCACAGATGTGGAGATTGGCATTCCTCATATAGTACAAATCACAGATGTGGAGATTGGCATTCCTCATAAGTACAAATCACAGATGTGGAGATTGGCATTCCTCATGTAGTACAAATTACAGATGTGGAGATTGGTATTCCTCATGTAGTACAAATCACAGATGTGGAGATTGGCATTCCTCATATAGTACAAATTACAGATGTGGAGATTGGCATTCCTCATATAGTACAAATTACAGATGTGGAGATTGGCATTCCTCATGTAGTACAAATCACAGATGTGGAGATTGGCATTCCTCATGTAGTACAAATCATAGATGTGGAGATTGGTATTCCTCATATAGTACAAATCACAGATGTGGAGATTGGTATTCCTCATGTAGTACAAATCACAGATGTGGAGATTGAAAATCACAGAGATGAGGTGGTGTTGTAAGGATCGCATATGGGACACACATACCTAATTCATGCATACCTTCTGAAAGGTGAACCTTGACCAGAGTGCACACCCTGCCAGTGTCCATGGTGGAACACATTCTTGTCGTGTTTATTGACGTTCACCCTCTGAGACATAAGATTTGTTATGTTAACTCATTTAAGATTATGTACCTTCAAAGAAAATAATGGACTTTTTGAGGGAATGCAAATTATATAACAAATGTTAACCCAATATTTTAAGGGAATGCAAATTATACAACAAATGCTAACCCTATATTTTATGGATTTTATATTTTTCTGCCTTTATATTTTCAATACCTTTGTAAAGACTGTTAGCATCTTTACCTTTTATCTTTTATCTTGTACTACTACATTTTTACCTTTATTTGGAAGGCTGTATCTTTTTAAAGTTTTTCACAATTCATTACCTTTACATTTTGAGAACAACTTTTTATTGACACCTTATGGCCAGTATTGTGCTGATGTGACATACATACATACATACATACATACATACATACATACATACATACATACATACATACATACATACATACATACATACATACATACATACATACATACATACATACATACATACATACATACATTGTCTTTTCATGAAGAAAAAGTATAATGGTCATAGGGTAGGGATCTCAATAGTTTTTGCATTATAACCCAGGGGCTCATTCCCTGGGAGATAAGGATAAACTATGGGTCCACTGTCAGTTGCATATCAGAATTTGTTTTATTCATGTCCAATAAATGTATTTACAGTTATAGGGTAGAGATTTCAATTGTCCCTATGTTGTGAGAAAGGTGTTTACTTGATGTGGGTAAGGATAGACCCAGGGACTAAGTCCCTGGAGGTATGGACAGACCTAGGGGCCAATGTCAGCTGCATATTTGAATTTGTTATGTCTGACAAATCCTGCCCATGGTTGTCAATTCCATATGTAAAATTTCATTTAAATATATTGTTGCAGTAATTTTCACTTTTTTGACCTTCTAACCTTTTCACCCCTCCCCAGGGCAACAGGGGGGGTCGGAGCTGAAAGAAGAATGTGTCATGCCACTTTACATCATGGGGAACTATTGCTCTAGATTTTGTGAATGTATGTCTGAAATTGTAGTAGGAGATAGCATGATGGATGGACAGATTGACAGAAGCAATCACAATATTTCCGATGCTTTAAAAAAAAAAATATGGGGATTAGTAAAACAAGATAGAAATTGAGAGAAATATGATGAGGAAGGTTTGTGAGCGTTATCTGCTGTTGGCATTCATTCATATGCTGGAAACTAACTATTTTTGATCTAATCCTTGTTATCCCCATTATTTTCTGTTTGATCTAATCTTTGTTATCCCCATGCTTTTCTGTTTGATCTAATCCTTGTTATCCCCATGCTTTTCTGTTTGATCTAATCCTTGTTATCCCTATGCTTTTCTGTTAAACACCAGGTATATTGTGCTACCTTTTGCCTATTCATCTATCTGTCCTCCATTAAGCAGTCCCTTGTCTTAAACAGCCAGTCTCAAGGTGCCTATGAAGAAATAAATATGTCTTACAGGTCCTCCATTAAGCAGTCCCTTGTCTTAAACAGCCACAGTCTCAAGGTGCATATGAAGGAATAAATCTGTCTTACAGGTCCTCCATTAAGCAGTCCCTTGTCTTAAACTGCCACAGTCTCATGGTGCATATGAAGGAATAAATCTGTCTTACAGGTCCTCCATAAAGCAGTCCCCTGTCTTAAGCTGCCACAGTCTCAAGGTGCATATGAAGGAATAAATCTGTCTTACAGGTCCTCCATTAAGCAGTCCCTTGTCTTAAACTGCCACAGTCTCATGGACCATATGAATATATAAATCTGTCTCGAGAGATATGGGGTTTCTTTTAGTTCCAAGGATGGCTTCTAAATACAGATTTTAACTGTATACTTATGTAGGGATGAAGTCACTGGAGCGAGAGGACACAAGATCATGGTCTGGGGGTTGGGGATGAAGTCAATGGGGCAAGAGGAGACAGGGGTCATGGTGATAGTCTGCAGATTGGGGATGAAGTCATTGGGATGGGAGGAGATAGGGATCATAGTCATGATATAGGGGTTGGGGATGAAGTCTTTGGGGCAAAAGGAGACAGCCAGATATGGTACTATTTAGACGTATGCACTGTGCGAAACATGTGGGTGTTTGATAAGCTATCAAAATTGTTGTTGTCTGATTTTATTAACCTTTAAGACAAATGGCAAAGGGCATATTGTGTTTCCTTTATCCATCTATCTTTACATCCAGTTATATTTTACATTTAGATCAATTTCTCATGCAATGTGGTGGGGCATTCATGTTTCCTGAACAGGTTGTACAGTTACTTTATGTTGCATATGTAAGGGCTTTGGAACACGATGCCATCTGCTTTTCTCCATAAATATTGAATACATAAATTTATGGCCATCTCAGTCACTTTACAAATACCCTCACCTCTAATGAAGCTAAACAATATAAAGAAAATAGTTCCAATACCCTATATATTCCTTCACTCTAGATGAAGCCAATCTATGTAAAAAAAATAGTTTCAATATCCTATATATATGGGTTATTATTTTTACGATGCATTGTTCTTTAATGTACAACAGTTTTGTAACATTAGTTATACATGTATATACACTTGTCAACATATAGTATACAAACACTTTTATATTTTTGCAACAAATAATACATATTTTGAGACTTTATCAGTTCTAATTTGTCAGTATGCTTTTAACTAAACTCATTGACTAATGGTTGAGTGATACGGAGAATAGTGAAATGCTTGGATCAATATTCCTTGATTATACAAAAATGCTTTTGTCCTGGTTGACCATAATATATGCCTACTGTAACCACAACAATACAGATGCCCTCAGGAATCACTTGTCATGGCTTTAAATCATACCTCTGTGGGAGAAACCAACAAGTATAAGTTAGTGCCTCAGTGTGCCACAGGGATCTATTAGGGCACCTACTTTTTATTAATTTTAAATGACTTTCTTCTATTCATATAAAATTCTGACCTTTACGCAGATGACACTACTCTGCATAAGTCTGATTCCAATTTATACAGTTTAAGCAAAGGTCTTAAATGAAGATTTACTTTAGTTGAACATCAGTGTTCAGTTAATAAAATTGGTATTCAGTTAATAACATGACTATCAACCTTAAAAAAAAAGTATTATGACTCTATTGCTTGAAACTTTCAGCCAATAACAATCCTAAATTGGGGTGCCATCTTAATGATTATATATATATATATATATATATATATATATATATATATATATATATATATATATATATATATATATATATATATATATATATATATATATATATATCAGGGGTCCTAAAATCTGTGTATTTGCTGGACATGTCCAGTAGATCAGTGATTTTGACTGGCACATACCCTAAGCAACTGAACATAAGTAATAGGAGCTCTCATCTCAAATACCATCTTATCAAATTGTTTTTGATTTTGTATCCATTAAACTACCAAATAAACACCATAACAAAGTAAAACTCAAAGGTTACTAGGTCTGGTTTACAGATTGTTTCTTTGCCAAACAATCAATAAAGATATTCCCAACTAAGCTTAATTCAAAGGTGACTAGTTTATACATCGTTTCTTTGTTGGACAATCATTAGAGGTGTCGCTGACAAAGCTTGCTTGGTCATTATGTTTTCTCAATTGTTTAAACTCTCAATAACCACAGAACACAAAACAAAAGTGGTATGAAAGCTTATATCCCAGTCTTATCAAAACCCAGTAATTTAACTATTGCCCCATGGTCTGAACTGTAGTATAGACATATCAGTCCTTCACACCACGAGGTTTGTGACACAATGTGTCCGCACATGATACTTTTAGAACAAAATATGTGAAGCCTAGGTCCAAATTTAAAAAAAAAAACAAGACACAAGCAGCAACAGTTAACTTTTATCATTGTCCTCCAAGATTTATTTGGGGATCTGATCAAATAAAACTTTACCATCCACCTTTACCAAAAATGACAGTTAATTATGTGTTATGTATTTTTGAGGTAGTAGTTCAGCTTGTTGTCAAAAAATAATTAATTTTTAAAAATAGCACAGTGAAATAAAATGATTTTTTGGGTGAAATTCTATTGTTAAGTTTTTTGAAAGAAGAAAGTTTTTTTAAAAATAAATAATTAGTTTGAGAGGAAACTATTTAATCCTGGAAGGATAATTCTAATGCTAAAATAGCAGCGAATCCACACAAAAAATGACACATTTTTAGGTACATTTAATAATTAGGTATATCAGTGTTATTTTTTTGTCATAACTTATATCTCCTTTGAATGTTTTTTTACTAAATTTCACAGATATGTGGCCACTGCATTCATTTTTGGGAAAAAAATATCTAACAAGAGCCATTAGATATTTAAAGTTGTATACCTCAGTCTAGTCCAGCTTTGGCTGATTGTCAGAAAGGATTGGAACTATTCTTTACTGTTAACCAGTCAGATTATAGGAAGTTTCTCCAATAATTTTTTTTCGTCATTGGTCCTGTATTATCCAATCAAAAGCTTAACTTATTCTGCTAATCGAATTAGCACAATTTGTTATATAAGCAGGTGGTATGGGTATTTTATTCATTCCAGTGTTGGCTGTAGAAAAAGAATCAAGAGAGAAACTGGAGTTTGTTTGCTGTAAAAGACTAGAAGGTTGCCTAAATACCTGATTTTGGTGGAAAATGAATATTATTGTTCGGTGACTGTGTTGACAGGTTTCTTTAAGGAGTCGTTTTTGCCTGTATAAGTTAGTGTCAGAGTTGCTCTGTGGTTGTTTTCACAGGTTTTTCTTATGGACTCGTACAGGCCTTGATAAGGCAGGGATCACAGAAGCTCCAGGATCAACTCCTTGGCAAAGGCATGCTTGTGTTCACGCAGTGCAGCTAACATGGATTGGTATAAATTACACTCCAGATTAGTGTAACTTACAGTGATTGGTCAAAATTTAAACTCCAGATTAGTGCAGCTAACAGGATTGGTCAAAATTAAACTCCAGATTAGTGCAGCTAACAGGATTGGTCTAAATTACACTCCAGATTAGTGCAGCTAACAGTGATTGGTCTAAATTACACTCCAGATTAGTGCAGCCCTATCAAACATCATAGGATAAAGAAGCTTCATGAATCCTGCATAAGGGTGCATGGCAGTTCTGGAAATTCCAGATATTTCAGCCCGTTTTCAAAATTAAATAAATTGTTGATATTTGGAACCATTTTATTGCTCAGATTAGAAGAGCAACCAGATTATTGTGCAATATTTGTCTGATACTCCAGGTAAGAAAGCTACCTAACAATTTGCAAATTTATTTTGATGAGTCTATTTGTACATATAAAGGTAGTCAGTCCCTTGAATCCTGGAGTAAACATGTATGAATGTGAAGACAGATAGTCTTACATGTTACAGTGCTTTAAATGAGTTGAATATGTATGTTCTACATTATGCTCCAGGATCTTGCCACCCAAATCCCATAAATTAGTCGATAATGTGTGCATTGTCCCGCTTCTGGACTACTGCTGTACAATTTGGGGGAAACTCTTCTGCAAGTAATATTGACAGTATCCACATACTTCAGAAGATGGCAACAAGATTAGTCTTTAATCTACCACATGACACACCATCTGAAACTCTATTTTCCAACTTAAAATGGCTAAAATGTGAATATCAACTTAATTGTCACAAATTGATATTAATGTTTAAAGTTAAAAATTAAAGTTGTCAAAAATGTGTTTAAAACTAAATAAGTATTGTACTGTTGTTAGTTTTCTAAGTATATTGTACTTGATTTATGAAATTAGTTTTGAAGTACAATTTCATTATTAGCTCTACTGGCCATAGACCAGGAGAGCTTATGGGATGACCTGTTGTCCATTGTCCATCCATCTGTTAGCATGAGTTTGTTATCGCTACTCTTCCTAAACTACTTGGAGGATAGCCATGAAACTTTACACGCACAATCATCTTAAGGACTGGTTGGTCCTAAATGAAAATTGTGATGCTCAGACATCCAATATGGCTGCCTCAGCAGTCACCTTGAAAATATTATTGCTACTCCACCAGAATGATAGGTCATATCAACATGGGGGGTTCATTAAAAGACTTCTTATGATGTGTAATTGTCTAGTTGGTTCTAAATGAAAATGGTGCCAGTCTAATATCCGATATGGCCACCTTGTTATTGCTACTCCTCCTGAACAGATAGTCATATAGACTTCTTATGATTTCTAGTTGATCCTAATTGAAAATGGTTCTGCTCAGACTTCCAGTATGACCACCATATTGGCCATCTTGAAAATCTTGTTATCAATGCTCCTCCTAAATGGATGGTCACATCAACTTGTGGTCTTCACCGCAAGACTTTTTATGATGTCTAGTTGGTCCTAAATGAAAGTGATGCAGATATGGTGTCCAATATGGCCCCTACAGCAGCCATCTAAATAAAAATGGTGCCAGTCTGATGTCCAGTATGGCCACCACGGCAGCCATCTTGAAAATCTTGTTATCGCTATTCCACCTGAATGGAAAATCATATCACCATGAGGTTTTCACTGAAAGACTTTGTATGATGTCTAGTTGGTCCTAAATGAAAATCGTGCCAGTCTGACATCCAATATAACTACTTAGGAAGCCATCTGGAATTTTTGTTTATTCTACTCCTCCTGAATGAAAAGTCACATCAGCATGGGGTTTTCACTGTAAGACTTTTCCTATGGAGTCTAGTTGGTCATAAATAAAAATTGTGGTGATCTGATATCCAATATGGTCTCCAATATGGCTATCTTCAAAATCTTATCACTACTCCTTCTAGATGGAAAGTCATATCAACATTGAGTTTTCACCAGAAGACTTCTTATGATGTCTGGTTGGTACTAAATGAAATGGTGCCAATCTGACAACCAGTAGTGTCACCATTGCAACCATCTTGAAAATCACCTTCAAAATGGAAAGTCGTATCAACATGGAGTTTTCACCAGAAGACTAATTATGATATCTAGTTGGTCCTGAATGAAAATGGCGCCGATTTGACCTCAGATATGGCTGCCATAATGAACATATTGTCACTAATTCTTCCGAATGGATGCTCATATCAACATGCGGTTTTCACCAAAGTCTTCTAATGCTGTCGAGTTTGTCCTAAATGAAAATGGTGCCAATCTTAAATCCAATATGACTGCCACAGCGGCTAACTTTCTTATCACTGAAGAATATTAGATATGATTTTACACTCAGCAATTAAAAAGAACAAATGGTATTGAAATCCTGGAAACTCTTTTCGAGCAGTAGAGCACCAGTCCCTTTGGGGACTCTTGTTTTATGATAATATTCATGTTACCTGTATTTATATGTATGTTATGACTTGTATATTCATGAATTCTATTAAATGCAATTTCTTAATTGCCTTCTTTTTCATGAGTACCTCAAGGGAGAATAGTTTTTTATTTTGTAACTAAGTGAATTACCCTCATTAAATAAACTTTATTATTATTATATTGTCTTATTGTAATACATTACAATCTTTGATTTTATACTGTTATTACATTATTGCACATTCCAAGCCAGGATTTTATACTGTATACATATCAACATTCTAAATTGCATTATTCCATCTCTAAAAATCCTCCCTGCATTCTGACCATTCATGTGATGACATGTTAATCACCATAACAGTAAAAATACATAATATCCTAATGTTACAGTGTAGCACAGTCAAAGTTGCAAGTAAGATGTTAGCATAATGCAAGCTGGAATAATGCAATTAATACCATCTATTGTCATAATGCAATATTACAGTAATTACCAATTATGGCTCTGTTCATCTCATACCAGAAGGTTAACTGTCCTGTGTCCAGTATATTACAGATTCTAAGCATGGAAAACATATCCATGGGTCCCCGATTCCACCCACAAGCCCTGGTTAACTTGCTCTATCTTGCCAGAGAAAACAAAATTCTTTATTTATTGCTCTAGCAATCTCAATCCAACTATGCTGGCACAGTGGGTTATACTTTCTTTAAAACTTATTTATTGATTGATTGATTTATTCCTCATAACAGGCTGATCATGGATTAGAGACAGTTCATTGACAAAAGGAATAAGTACTCAATATAGATACACATGTAAATATATAAAGATAATGTCAATTTAAACATGCTTCATTGTCAGGAGATTAAATGATGCCCTCCAACTGTATGTCTGACTGTCCATCCACCCATCTGTCCATCCATCCCATCTGTAACTATATCTCATCCTAAATCACTGGCTGGAAATTCACCAAACTTATTTCATAAATTGTCAGTATGTTAAGTATATGCAAGGGGGGTCAATTTAGTCACTTTCTTTCCATGGGATCCATGAGGAAGTCATCTATTATTTAGTCAAACTTTATAAATGTACCCTGTATATCCAGTTCTTGCAGGAATATATATATATATATATATATATATATATATATATATATATATATATATATATATATATATATATATATATATATATATATATATATATATATATATATATGTGTGTGTGTGTGAAAGCTGGATTTTGGAGTTAGGACACGGTGTTATTGTTAGGGGAGGGGGGAACTAGAGGGTCTAAGATTCTGCTGTTTCAAAGATGGAAATAAAGGAAATATTGAATAAAATGTATAGGGATTTGTGATAGCAAGCTAAAAAATTAGTAGTAGTTGCCACTTCTCTGCCTACACAAATACCCAGATTCATTGACACTAATTGTATATCTTAGTTTATTTCATTTTATATTTTTTATTGTTGGAGGTGTTTCATGAAAACTGCCATGATAAAGAAAAATTGTGTTAAATATTTAGAACCAACACATTGCCTCCCTGAAATGGAGAAGACTGTATCTTCAGTGTTTTGCTTATGTAACTATGTTGTGAAGAGCTGAATTTGAAAGATGAAAACTTCTTTAACAAATCAACAATGACTCTTAAATTTAAGTTTTCAATAAATGTCTTGCTAAGTATACAACTTATACAAACTTGCTTTAAAAAAAAAGTACCAAGGTCATAATTCAGTAAGATTGTTGTAGTATTGAGTAAGAAGTAAGATTTTTACTTTTATTTATTTTATTTTTATAGCTGTGAACAAAGAATTTTTAATAAATGTTTCCTTAACACTTTTTTAAACAATTTATCACATGATGCTCTGTTTTGAAGTTATCCATGTAATCAGTCCCACGGGTTTGGAGGCTCCGGGTATTCGAGAGGCCTAAGGCACTCGCTTTTACAAATCACCTACATCTCACCTCTGTCCATGTGGGTTCTAGTCTTGGCTCAACCATCATGGGCATGTGAGAAAGCTTGCCAGTAGCTTCACATGGGTCAGTAGTTTTTCACTGGGTCTTTCTGGGCTTTTTCTCCACCAAATATACTGGCCGCCATAACTTATCATGTGCTGAGAGAAAGCTTGCCAGTAGCTTCACATGGGTCAGTAGTTTTTCACAGGGTCTTTCAGGGCTTTTCATCTACAAAAAATACTGGCCACCATAATTTATCATGAGCAGAAAAATGGTGTTAAACCCCACAAAACCAAACCCAACCCAAAAATTTGGTTAGAAATGGACAATTTAGAGTATGTCTAAGTACATCGAGTTATATGACTGTTTCACAGGGCTCACACAAGCTTTTGGAAGTAAAATCTTACGTTTCTGACAAAACATTGATTTGAATACCTTTGATCAGTACAATTGTTATGTTGACCATTTATTTCATAAGACATATCTTGCTAATGTAAGTCATTGATTTTATATACATGTATATTGAAATGCCACAATCTGTAAACATGAGAGAGAGGAGGGGGGTAACTTTTTAAAAAGTCTATTTTTATGTTCAATTCCCCCGATTTGATTGCCAATTTAAATGTTGGATGTTACAACAAAAGAAAAAACATGAATAAGAAAACCGGAGATGCAGCTGTGCTATGACTACTAAGGAATGGTGAAGGTGAAAACTCATTTCATCTCTGAAAGAAAGAACCATTTATATGGTCTTTTTTAAAGTGAATATCATGATTATTCATCAAATTCTATGTTGCTGATGAGACACATGGCAGGCCATATCTTTAAATCAATCTTTCAGGATTAGAATGTAACACAGTAATTGTTTTTGGTCAGATATCACGATGCTTTCTGTTGTCATAATGGGACATTATTTTTATTTCAACTTATGCTGTGCTTAGCAGCTGACTTGCAGCTGTCATTGTGGTACATTGTTACTTCCATGATGCTAAATGTTTTACCAGTATGATACTTAACAGCATGTCATCAAATGAAATCAGTCAAATGCAAGGAGGAAATTTAGAGTCAAAAAGATGATATTAAAGTAATGCACATATAATCACTCACATGGAATCTGAGTATTTTAGTATCACAAAGAATCACTCACATTGAATCTGAGTATTTTAGTATCACATAGAATCACTCACATGGAATCTGAGTATTTTAGTATCACATAGAATCACTCACATGGAATCTGAGTATTTTAGTATCACATAGAATCACTCACATGGAATCTGAGTATTTTAGTATCACATAGAAACACTCACATGGAATCTGAGTATTTTAGTATCACATAGAATCACTTAATGGATTCTGAGTATTTTAGTATCACATAGAATCACTCACATGGAATCTGAGTATTTTAGTATCACATAGAAACACTCACATGGAATCTGAGTATTTTAGTATCACATGGAATCTGAGTATTTTAGTATCACATAACAAATTCAGCAAGAAATAATGGCAATGGCAAAGATACAACTCAGAATATGCATTGTATATTAATAGAAAATATATACCGTATATACTCACGTATAATCTTGATCCAAATGCAAACAACATAGACCCTAATCTGCCATCGCATAATGCACCAGCAGATCAGGGTCTATGTTGTTTGTTCTACTGATTAGTCCTTACAAACTGCATTGACCCAGATCCGCCGGTGCATTATGCGACGGCAGATCTGGGTCTTTGCAGTTTGCAGTTGGTATTGGCCAATATGCGAGTATATACGATATAATTATGGCAGTTATTCCCCTCGTTAGTGGTGTTCAAGTGAGTTTATGGTATGGCCTTTTGTCCGTTATGCATCATCCATCCATCCATCCATCCATCCATTACCACGTGTTTGTGAACACTCTGGACGCTTCCTTTCTGATCTGATTTTGATCAGATTGGTATGTACGCTTATCTTGAAATATTGTCTCAGGAGTGGGTAATATCAGCCAATCAGATGCAATGTCACCTCATTACCCATGCATGGATGTTGCTTACAATCGAACTTAGCCAAGATCTTGATGATATAAGGTAATACAGGAAGCAAGATCAAAATGTGTTTAGATAATTGGCCTCTCTTGAGTCTTCATAAGCTCAGCCAATCAGATGCAAGACCACATCATTAATATGAGTGGATATCGCTCATAATCAAACTCATCTGAGATTTTGTTGATACAAGCTTACATACCAGGTCTGATTAAAATCGGATCAAAACAATGGCCTTTAGGCAGCCCACAACCTCAGCCAATCAGATGTAAGATCACCTGTTTACTATGCATACATATTGCTCATAATCAAACTTATTTGAGATCTTGATATCAGTTTGCATAAGAGTCTGATCAGAAATGAAGCCTCTCACAAGCAAGTGTTGAGGGATGATGTAAAACAAATGTACGGTCCAATGTCAGACTGGTCCAAAAATCTGGATCTGCGCTTAGAGTAGGTGGTCAGCCATCATGGCAGCCCTCCCCATATAGTATTACCTAAAATTTGGCCAAGTGAGCTAAATATTAAAGTAAGTAATGGACTTAGTAAAATCAGGATGGAAAAGTGCAAAGTCCAGAATTTTCTTAAATTTCCACACTGACAAGAAACTAAGTTCTATTTCCCGTACTTACATTTGGTATGAAATTTCTTTCCTGTTATTTTTTTTCTTTTGATTATTTTCATCACTGACAAACTTCTATTTTAATTTTCTGCCAAAAAACTCAGAATTACAATGTATGGAAACATGTATGCAGAAATATGCAGAATCATTTCCACAAAAAAACCCAGTGATAAAGAAGTCCATGGAATACGGCCTGTGGCGGCATGAAGGTTCGAGGCACCCGGGGGCAATGTTCTTTAGTGGCGCCCCTACATTGCACATTGCCACAGAAAACAGTTTTTGTGCCAGTTGCCAACCTCACTCCTCCCCCCCCCCCCCCATAATTTTTGTCAAGAATTGCCCCCGTTACACTAAGGTGAGGTGAAATACTATGAAAATTTAAACTTTAAAAAAAAAGCAGCTCATGACCGTGACCACCTTTGCCTGGCGTCTGGGGGCAATTGCCACACACACACACAAACACACACCTTGCGCTGCCACTGAATATGGCACAATTTATATGCGGGTTTGTCATTTTTAAGTGTAATAAGTATGTCATTGTTTAATCTCCAAATTATCTCATCATCATTTCTTTTCAGCTGTTGTATTGTTGCATCAGTCCAACACAGACTTTGTATACGTTTTCTGAACACAATATATATAGGAAGATGTCAGAAATCTCAACATATAAGCACTTATCAGTGACAATACAGTGGTTGATCTTCCTAGAGCCAGGAAACATTTTCTTTCACAAGATGTTACCTCAATTCAGTGCAGTGGCGTAAGTTCAAATTGTGGGCCCCCTGCAAACATTTAGAGTGGGCCCCTATCAAATTAATGTAAAGCAGGATTTTGCCTCATCCATGCGCCCCCCTTCCCCCCTTGCGGGGTCAGTAGTAGTTACGCCACTGATTCAACATAACACACGTACTACTTGTTTTACCTTTGGTGTAGTCAATACAGCCCCCTAATTTGGTTGGTGTTTTTTCAGACTAGAGTATTGGAAAGGGGACTATGCAAGTACAACCAGAGAGAACATAAGCTATCACGATCTATATAATAACAGTTCATTATTGCACCTTTTAGATAAGCATTTGAGAGTTTACAACAACACTTGATCTATAATGGTTTGTAAATTTCATTGATCCTAATCGACACCAGCTGGAGTTGTAAACCACAGCTGCAACATGAAAAAGTTCCATTTGCAGTCGTCCGCGAAGAGATAGTACAGAAAACTGTAGGAACACAGAAAGCTATTATACGCAAAATGAATTGAAATTCGCTAAAGTGTGATTACTATTCAACTTCTAAAGGCTACATTTAGATAAAAAAAATAAGTTGTTTTCTTTCGAGTACTTAAGGGTTAGCGCGAACGCAGACCCCACACTAGTAAATTACGTCCCCGAGTCACCCACATTTGGGGTGATCGCAAGTGTCAGCCCAACCGAAGTGCAATGGAAAGGCCTCATCCTGGGAGAACCGCCTGGCTGATCACGGTATCTCCTGAACCAGGTAAGTATGAATTGCTATACTACATGAGTGTTTATATAGACTGTAAAGTTAGATAAGAATGGCTCTACCTAGTTTCATATATTTAAGCAGCTTATATTTTATTTCTAAAACATCAAAAAAAGACTTCATATAACAATATGGAATTACAAATATTTGTTTTGTTATTGATGTTTGTTAAATGTACGAGTACAGCTCCAATCGTTGCTTAGTTTATCAAAAGTACAGAGTATTAATAATTGTCATGTTACTATTTATAGTACCTGACAGGTTTGATTCTCGATAACTTCCCTTTTCAATTAACACAGTAAACACATGTTTGTCAGTAAAAAATATTGTTATATTTTATATAAAAAGACTCGTGTTCTTAAAATTGCATAGGTTACTGATGAAACAGATTGCACTTTAAATATTTGGGCAGGAAAACATATAATAAAGCAAATAAAAATAATTACAATAAATGTAGCAGTCTTTTTGCACAAGGTACACACATAATTCAGAGAATTTAGAGAGTAATGTTTTGCTGTTACAATAGTAGTATAAAAGGGGCTTCCTGTATATTTTAAAATAAGCGTTATATTTTCGCGTCTTAAAGGGCAAAGAATTATATATTTTCCCGTTTTACAGGGTAAATATGGATATATTTATGCGTTTTCGAGCATAAAGAATGATATATTTTCCAGTCTTAGAGGTTAAAGAATGAAATAGTTTTAGAAAGTATTTGTCAACTATTTTAGAGATTTTAACATTCTTCTTTTCATATTTCCCCTAAAACAAATTATAGATTTCGTTAAAAATGTTCCATTTACATTTTTGGAAAGAGATTAACTAATAAATTCTAATATTATTTCTCCAGCTTATTGCTTTCAGGGTGTATTGATTTTTTTTAAAAATTATTTAAAATATATATGATATATATATGTTAAAATACTTTTCCTTAAAATATCCAAATGTATTTTTTATTATTTAAAAATATTTATAAAGAGATTAACTGATATATTAAAATATTATTTATACTTATTACTCTTGAATGTTTTGTATATTTTGTATATTTTATTATTTCTAATTTTAAAGATTTTGTGGATAGATATGTATAATTTGAAAATATTGTTATTACAAAGGTCAATAGTGGACCTTTCCTATTTAAGTATTTTTAACAAAGGAAACATTGATTGAAATTTTAGAATAAAATTTGGTTAGTGGTAATCCCATCCCCCACTTTTGAATGAATACCATTTGACATACTTAGTAGTGTTTATTTATGCAATTAAACGCATATGCTTCTGATGGCATTAATGCATGAAACCACTTTATACCATTATAGAACCGAAATACATTATTTGCTGATGTTATATTAAACCACGTGTGCCAAACCTCTGACCTTATCAGTCCTATTTTATAAGTTTTATTAATATCAAGCATTATTGATAAGTAGTAATGTGGGGGTAACTGGGGCAGTGTGGGGCACTCTGGGGCAGTAACGGGAAATTAAAATGGATGGGGCACTTTGCGGCAGTATGGGGCACTTTGGGGCAGAAGTGTTTATGGGGTAGAAGTGTCTATGGGGTCAGAAGTGTTTATAGGGACAGATGTGTTTATGGGGACAGAAGTATTTTATAGGGACAGAATAGACACATAGACAAACGAACATAGAAACATGATTGGCAATTAGATTGTTTCTTTTCTAAGAGATGTGGGTGGCCCTGAAAAGGCCGTTGGAGTTTTTGTTAACCAAGTTAACACATATGACACCTCTTCATGGGTGTTCTTCTCTTAAACTTCTACGCACTTCAAGTCCGTAGAAGAGCACCCGCTTCAGACACCCTTGTCTCTCCACATAGATGTGTCTCTTCGAAAGAGCTGTATCTGTCATCTTGGTGATAGTATGGGCAGCCGTCACCGCCAAAATTACATTAATCAAATCACGTAGTTTGAAATGAAATGATTTAATCCAACAAATGAAATGATGAATTCAGATTCCAAATGATGTTGTATTAAATTAAATAATTTGAAGAATAAAACGGAATGATGAATTCAGATTCCAAATGGCGTGGTATTAAATGAAATGATCTTGTATGAAATGAAATGATTTAACCCAACAAATGAAATGATGAATAGAGATTCCAAATGACGTTATATTCAATGAAATGATTTGAAGAACAAAAGGGAATGATGAAGTCAGATTCCAAATGACGTGGTCTTAAATGAAATGATGTTGTATGAAATGAAATGATGTTGTATGAAATGAAATGATTTAACCCAACAAATGAAATGATGAATTCAGATTCATATGACGTGGTATTAAATTAAATGATTAGAAGAACAAAACGGAATGATGAAGTCAGATTCCAGATGACGTGGTATTAAATGAAATGATATGAAATGAAATGATTTAACCCAACTAATGAAATGATGAATTCAAATTCCAAATGACGTGGTATTAAATTAAATGATTTGAAGAACAAAACGGAATGATGAATTCAGATTCCAAATGACGTGGTATTAAATGAAATGTATGGAAAGTAAACGGTTAAACAAAGTCTGGCTGGAAACAGCACTACAATTTAAGGTCAAACTGCAAATCATTTAACGAAAAACCAAACATACTCAGGGTGGCGCTGTTATCCATGACGCATGGTGTCAGCACGCCCAAACTTATAATCTACAGGCGCGTTTACGGTATTCGGCTGAGAATTATGCAGACGACACTTTGGACAGCCAAGAGACGTGTAATTATCGATACCAAGAGAAACATATAGGGTAAGTGTTTCTTTTCGTAATTATAAACAACAAATATATTTTCCAATCAGCATAAAGCGACTTGATCCACATTATTGAATGTACACGTATTTCTTAAATATTTTCCTCCTTTGCACTTCGCCAGCTTCCAAGGTTTCAACAAACCTAGATCTATCATTTAAGGAGATTAAATCTTAATCTTATTTGATCAATAGTAATTACCAAGTTTACTGACCTTAAGTAGCATACACACTAGACCAACAAGTTGTCTCACACCACTTTTTTTTGGATATATATCTGACATTACTGGCTTCACGTACATATACATAAATTCGTCCAAGTTCTATTTGTAATAATCCTTTTTTTCCACCACTGAAACCCAGTTTGCAGCGATAAATTCTCTTTTTTTTTTTTTTTTTTTTTTTTTCTTTTTCTTCTTCTTTTTTTCCTCTGGGGAGCGAATATAATTTTATATAGAAGCCCTGAGTCACGACTCTTAGTGCACTTGATACACCCCACTCTCCTTTCCAAACGTGTTGAAAATTGTGTGTGATGGGGGGGGGGGGGCATTGTTTGGCATAAAGTTTGAAAGAAATGAATAAATGAACAATGAACAGTAGCATCCTAAAGAGTATTTTATGAAATAAAAAAAATAATTTAAAAAAACCCAGCACGGATCATGACAGGCTTGAATAAACCCAATTTCAGCAAAGGATGTATGAAAATATCAAGGAAGGGTAAAGGTTGATAGATTTTATCACTTTTTTAAAAAAAGAAGCGAAAACAGCATCAACGCTTCCTGAGTGATAGCACGTAACTCTTGGGGTAAAGACAGATTTGGATACCCCCCCCTCTCTCTCTCTCTCTCTCTCTCTCTCTCTCTCTCTCTCTCTCTCTCTCTCTCTCTCTCTCTCTCTCTCTCTCTCTCTCTCTCTCACTTTATACCCGACATAGAGGGATCTAAACTTAGGCTTTCTGCTGAATGTTGGAACCATGCTAGATTTGACCTGCTGAATGTTGGAACCATGCTGGATTTGACCTGCTGAATGTTGGAACCATGCTAGATTTGACCTGCTGAATGTTGGAACCATGCTAGATTTGACCTGCTGAATGTTGGAACCATGCTAGATTTGACCTGCTGAATGTTGGGACCATGCTAGATTTGACCTGCTGAAAATCATGCTAGATTTTACCTGCTGAATGTTGGAACCATGCTAGATTTGACCTGCTGAATGTTAGAACCATGCTAGATTTGACCTGCTATCCATCGATCTGAGTATTAGCACTCGGTATTTATTTGTAATTGTGAGCTCTCAGTATATCCCCCACCCCATCCCCCGAGATCGAGAACGCTTTTGTGCATATGAATACGCATTTATCACAATTCAAGCGGTAATTAATCCTTCAATAAAGTGTTTTCTGACCATGGAATTGAAAGCTCTTCATTCTGAGTTGTTTTTTGGGTTTTTTTCATCAAAAGTCTGAAGAATTTCTCGAAAAACTTAAAAGCAGAGTGTCCTTCCTTCTTTCTTTCCGTGAAACGATTTAGCTAGGATGAAGGATAGATGGACGAGGATTCCATGTATTTATGTAAATATTTATGTATCGATATGTGTTTGTATGCAAGAGTCTGCGCCTTTTATGTGTTTAGGTCAATCACTGCTAGCGTATATCACTATATAGTTTGGAAAGCATATTTCTTTGAATGTGAAGATGACCTGATTACATTGTCAGGCAATTTAAACAATTTGCTTTGTCTTACATGGGAAGCATAAGCGAGGTATATGTATGACTTTTCTACGTTGATGTCATCGGCAGTGTCAACAAGAACAAAATATCAATAATAAAATAACAAGAAGAGGAAGAAAAAGAAGAAGGTCCACTTTGCCATATTCTTGCTAAGGATGATAACACCAATTAGTGTCGTATTAAATCAGTGACAATATGAAAGGTTAAATCAGGTGTGAGAAATTACCAAAGATTCCATTCATATTTTGAATACTTTATTGAATTGTCAACGTTATATTAATTCAATAGTATTGTATTATTCTACACCTTATCGTGATGTACTATATACAGGAATACTCGTGCATATTTGGAAATTGTATCCACATACTTTAGGTAGCAAAATATATATTTATTTCTTCATTGAATTACAATCCAACAGGAAGATGTGGACATCTGTTTTTCTCAAACACAAAAGGATTATATGAGAATCTTTACTAAAATTTGTGAAACTTGATATCTTCATCTTGTTGACCCCTGTGGGGTGTAGTAATCACTAACGTAGCCATGGGCCTGGGCTGCGTAGCACTCCTTATTAGAATTGACCCAGGGGCAGCATACGCAATGGCTTCCTTTCAGCACGACACAGGGAAGCCGTACCGAGCGACTGCAGCATGCGCGAACTGCAATACTACTCGTATGAGGCCCGCAACCCCAACCAGAGGGGAAATGCTAGCGGAATGTGAGTGGGCTGAGCCTTTACTATACCGTTTTACGGTTTTGGGAAGCGCGGTAGGAAGTACGGAAGGCAATGAATTTGATATTTACCTTTCCTCGAGTATGACAGACCTTGATCCCAGACGCCTGATCGGTCGTTCCGCTTATACCAAGATGAGAGCGGTGAGTGATCAAGTTTGTATACGTCGGCCCTTATCACCCCTATTCCAGGTTACGTCTATTTTATTAGAATGGTGCAGACCGTCACAAGGGGCGAAGTGCTCGTTGATGCTAAAATGCTCATCGAAGAGATCACTTAACGATGTAAGCATGTCTGCTAACTCATATCACAATGTATCCCTCTCCTCCCAGTGTGACCCCGAAAAGAACTCCCATAACTACCGCATGAAGAAGATCGGCAATATCGAGGCCCAGCTCAAGGTTGAGATCGAGCAACGACGCTCCCTCTGCAATAATTATGGGCGGGCGGTCAACAGTGTTGACGGTATGGCTGCAGCTTCTAGTACCGTAGCCATATGCGTGGGGATCGCGGGTGTGGGGGTGCTTGCCATGCTGGCGGCTGCCCCTCTCGCTATAAATCTGGAACGTTTATCACTCGTGTACGGGCTCTTTTCGCTGGCGGAACAGTTTACTGCCCGACGCCTCAGAGTCAATGCCCATAGCACGATCAGATTCGAGTCCTGGCCGAGGGTAAGCTGAACTCTATCTCAGACTTAGTCTCGCGAGCCCTCCGCGATGCATCCATGTCCGAGGACGAGTTTGCTCCCATTTTGGACGAGTTGGATAATTATACGACACTCAAAAATGACATACGAGCGGCTGCTAGAACGGCCTACATCGCTGTAATCATCAGCTATGCCGAGAAAAAGGCACTTTTGGCCCAAGGTCGGTCCGAGGACTACGCCGATCTCATCAAAAAGTTAGGCGATGGTACAGCCTGAGCTGTGTCATCTTTTCTTCCTCTAGCCTTGACTCTGACCTACCCGAGCCGAGCGCTCCGCCAGCCTTTTAGCCTTAGTTGACCAGATCTACGGCCCTTTTAAGCTTGCCCGTTTCGTACGGGTAATCGAACCCATCTACATGCTCCATAAATTCGTCCTCCAAGGCGCTAAAGAAAAGCTCGCGCAAGGTAACTATGGAAGGAGGCGGGATGGAATACCCCCATCGGACAAGGTAAGGGTCTTGTCTCCAATTGTATCGGGTGAGGTCCCTAATTCCAAGACGCGTCAGGTAAATGTTGACGGCCATTAGAAACATTGTCTCAAAAGGTGTTGAGGTGATATTTGTAGTCTTCAACCTCGTGTTCAGGATAGTTGTCAAAAGTAATAATTTCATCGCTAGAGAACTCCCCCCCCCCCGCGCTGTCTTCCAGCTTACGCTTCATGCTGTCCAGGATAGTATCCCATAGGCCCCTTGCATCTCTAATTGGTGTGTTGGTGATAGTCACCCACCTGATGCTATGCTACCATGACCGCCAAAGACCTAACTAGACCCACCCTCAGAACGACGCACGGGGTCTAACAAAAGCGTTGCTGATCCGTGACTTAGTGCAAAAGTAAGCAAGGTGGGGCCTAACCTCAGTTTCCCAAAGTTGTTGCTCCGTGACTTAGCACAATGTGATGCTAGGTAGGACCAAATCGGCCTTTTACTAAGTCACCTAACTGAGCTATACGTCAAATCAAAAGCAGCAAATAAAGATGCACTTAAGGGGTTCCTCTAAAGACAATCCTTAGACCTTTACTGTTTCATGTTTTGATCAATTAAATTTTTATTTTATTAAATATGACTCTCTATACTATGCTGATGACAACACTCTGTTCTTTTCCTCACCGGACTTTGACACTCTGATTGATACTCTTGAGAAAGAAAGCAACATTATGATTGACTGGCTCACTGTGAACAAAATGCAAGCCAACCATAAAAAGTTCCAAGGACTAGCTGTGGGTAAAAATACACTCAGTATGAAACCTGTACTAAGCAATGCTGTCATAAACCGTGAAAAAACTGTCAAACTGCAATTCGATTTGCATTTCAAAATCTTTGAGGAAAGCTTCAAGGCAGTTAACTGTCTTGAAACATATTGGTCAGAAGTTAACAAGACTTGACAAACTGACAATCTTACATATATTTATTATTTCCGATGTCAACTTCTGTTCCTTAGCCTGGCACTTCTGCAATGATAAGAACACTACTAAAAAAATACAAGAGCGTGCTCTGATATTTTGGAATTCAAAAATGCCAACACTGAAGGTGCGGACACTTAGCTCAATGGTTCTGTATTTTGAATAAATGTGCTCCGTATGTTTGGATGATTTTATATATGTTAAACACAGTAAATACAATTGTACATATTCCAGTATTTTAGAACTAAAACCTCAATATATGGCAACATGTATTTTACATATGCAGCTGTCATTCTATGGAATGAGTTACCAAGTCACCAAATTTTAATTCATTTAGATTATTGATTTTATCTTGGAATGGTTAAGACTGTAAATGTTAAATATGCAAATAATACCACACACACACACACTCCTGTCATGTTGATGACAACTAACCTCTGTGCTACTGTTTTGTTTTACTGTCCTTGTCTTATGTACTATATTCAAGTGTACTACTTTTACCTCCCTTTTTTAAGTAAGGCTAAAATTGTATATCTGTATGCTTTTAGTCCTAAACTTTAAACTGATGTTTCGCTTTAAATTTAATTTATAATTTAACTTATAATTTAAGTTACCTAGACTTTTAGTGTTTCTTTTTTAAGTATCCTTCAGGTCATAACCTGAGTTTGTATTGTTAACTAAATACTAAATTAACTTTAATTACTGCCTTTAAAAAATGCTTTGCTTGCTTATATTTTAAGTTATGTGCAATGTGATTCGTCCCATTTTATTTATGTAATATGCTGTGTTTATATGTCTTGGAATATTTACTGCTTTTATGTCATGTCAGTAAAAAGCTCATTACAGCTTAAGTTGAATTGTTGTTTTAAAGCATGCCGACTATACATAAATCTTATCTTATATTATATTATCTTATCTTAATCTCGTTCGAAGAGTTTAAAAAGTTGTTAAAACGAGTTCTAAACTTGTTCAAGCATCTTTACTACTCGTTCAAACGAGTTTTAAACTCTTTCAAACGACTTTCAAACTCGTTCAAACGAGTTGTTAACAAATTATAGAATGAACGTCAAATTAAAAAATGAACGTTAGTTTTAGCTCATCTCAACTTTCGATTTTCTAGCCAAAACAAATTAGATCATAGTGGATTCCGAAAGAGTAAAGCTTAAGTAAAACATGCCCAATCACCGAAAAGGAAAGGAAATGAGCGAAAAATGAATGAATATTCACTGGAAATGAATTTAAATGAACCAAATATGAACGAATTGCAATCGAAAATGAACGCGAAGGAACCCGAAATGAAGTCAAAGACATACAAAGTATTATTGAAACGGAAATTAATATGTAACGTAACAGTACATGGATATTGTGTGTGTGTTTTAGCAGGTACTGTGAGATATCAAAATCGAGTAAACTATTAAGACAATTTATTTGACTATGAAGTAAGTTTGTTACGTATCGGAGCGGTCAGTTTTTATGGGTGGCGGACACAATCGTCGCAGTTCAAAAGGAAGGTAACCCACTGTGAGGGGTATGTCGAGAGGGGGTCAAATTGCAAATCTGTTTGCATATAACATCGACCGCCTGCTGAAAGCATCTGGTCGATCACGTTTTGCATGCCCTCAGGCGTTAAATAAAACTCTGTCCAAATACTTTTACCACGATTTCACGACGACTACCGTCAACTTCTCAAGAAGGTTCCATATAATAAATCAGGACATTTAAGGAAAAGCATTGGCTTACTTTTTACAAACACAAAAATATCCTTTATAAATCCTTGATTGATTGTTGTCCAAGAGCCGAGGGGAAGGGGAGGGAGGGGAGTTTTAGAAATTTTGCTAACCTAAATTAAAGATTCTCACTAAAAAATGCGACCTATACTGTCATCCACTTGCATTTTAAACATATCCAGTGTTAAGTCAGGCAAGTATTCATTCATCAGTTGGTGGCAACTGTTTAAAATTTGCCAACCCTCACAGATCGACTTTTTTTTATCCAAGGTCTGTTCACTTGTTACAAAATTTTGTTTCTCGTACGCTAAGTGAAAATTGTACCTAGGAGCATTTCTTTCTACATTGTCAGGCAGAGTATGGCATGTGCCAGATTTGGTTCCTAAATTCATCTTGTCACACATTTTTACAATTTTGCCAGCCCTACACTGACTTTACCTTGGCTTACCCAATGTTACAAATAGTGGTCTAGATTAATGACGAGAAGTGAAAATATTACTTATGAACTGCTTTTGAGACATACTTTATTTTGCTACATTTTCAAACTTACGAATTTGGCCTGTATGAAGTTAAGACTTTGCTTTGCAAGGCTGTGAGTTTGTGTTTTCTTAAAACGGCACATTCAGTGTCAGTTCATTTCGTGGCACATTGGATAAAGCATTTTTCGACAAGTCAATGACTGATTGTGACAATGTTTCTGTTCGAGTTTCAAAACGGCAAAACTTTACTCTACATTTAATATGTGATAGGTATGACAAATGAATTAAAATTAGTTGATATCTGGAAAGAGTTAAATGTGGAAAAGAAAAGATTTACTTTGAGACCCAAAAATCCACCTAAGCAGGCAAGATTAGATTTCTTCTTGATTTCAGATCAACTGATATGTGAAGCGAAAAAGGTCGGTATTGAAGCACGATACAGATCTGTTCACTCTTTAATACGGCTTGATTTAAGGAAAAAAATGCGGCAAGAAATAAAGCGTAGAACGTATTGAAAATTAAAAGAACATGAATGTTCTTCCTGTTAAGGGAAAAATCGAGGATATTATAAAACAATATGTTTTGCCTGTATATTCTCTTGAAAATCTTTGCTGCATCCCTAGATCAGAAATACAGTTCACAGTCGATAACCAACTCTTTTATGAAATTTTATTGAAGGAAATTAGAGGCATTACAATTTATTATGCATCCCACACAAAGAAACAAATTAATAGACGATAATAATATTTAATTGATGAAATAAATAAATTTGAGGAAGATCAGAGATGTTCTACAGATAAATTAGATCAATATAAATATGAACTTAGATGAATTAGAGATATAAAGTTAGAGAGGGTTAGAATTAGGTCTAAAGCAGTTTGGATAGAGGAAGAAGAACAAGTAGAACAATACTTCTTTAATTTGGAAAATAGGAAGAATGTTTCGAAACTCATGCCTCGGTTGAAGAAAAAAGATGGTTCGATAATAAACGATTGTAGTGAAATATTGCATGAAACTAAGTCTTATTATGAGAATCTTTATAAATTTAGAGAAATAGAAGCGGTAAATTTAAATAATATTTGTAACACGCAATTTGAATTACTTAAACTTAACTTAAATGAATAATATTCAATTGAAGGATTAATTACTTACGATACGTTACAGTCCAGTTGTAAAAAAAATGAAAAACTATAAAAGTCCAGTTTCAGATGGCTTTACCGCAGAACTTTTACAATTCTTTTAGAAAGATTTAGGTTTATTTCTTCTTAGATCTAAAAATGTTTGTTTTCATAAGGGTCAATTATAACTTGTATTCCAAAAGGCAATAAGGATTAACTATTACTAAAGAATTGGAGACCTATATTTTTGTTAAATACTACCTATAAACTTGCCTTCGAAACTATTGCGAACAGAATTTAGAAATGTTTACCAAAACTGATACACCCAGATCAAACGGTTTTCATTTCTTTTCGATATATAGGGGGAAATATAAGAATTATTTATGATATAAAACAATATGCAGAAGAGAAGAATATCCCTGGTCTTCTTCACCTTGTTGACCTTGAAAAAGCTTTCGATTTCATTTCATGAAAATTAACAGATCAAGTTCTTCATTTTTTTTAAATTGTGGCGCAATGATTAAAAAATGGATTTAAATATTTTAAAAGGATATCAAATCATGTGTCACTGTGAACAGTCAAGTTACACAATGGTTTCGTATTTAACGCGGTTGCATGCAAGGTGATCCCTTATCGCCATATATTTTCATTTTATGTGCCGAGATTCTAGGATATATGATTAGGTTAAATTCCAAGATCAAAGTTATAAAAATTGATGATATAAAATATGTTTTATCCCAATATGCAGATGCTACCTGTATTATTTTAGATGTTAATGAAATGTCATTGAGAGCTACCTTAGATACATTGAAGTTCTTTGTAAAGATCTCCGGCCTTAGCATTAATACTAGAGCAGTTTGATTTGGAGAAAAAAAAATTAGCAGAGATAAGTTTTGTCAGGAAAATTCATTAAATTGGGAAACTTGTGTTTTCACACTGCTTGGCATTAAATTCACAACAAATTTAAAAGAAATGTTGGAATTAAACTATCAAGTCGAAATTTAAGAAAAAAAACCTTATGTTATCGCAATGATCCAAGAGAATTTTGACACCTTTTGGAAAAACTACTGTTATAAAGAGTCTTGCTGTGTCCAAGATAAATAATTTCATTCTTTGTTTACATAATCCATTATGAACTATTATGAATATACTTAATCAAATGTATTTTAATTTCTTATGTGATAAATCGAAAGATACGATACAAAGACTTCTCTGTACTCAAGAATATTCTAAAGGACGATTGAAAATTATTAACATTAAAATATTTATGACGGCATTAAAAGCAACCTTGATACGTAGATTTATTTTGGATACAGCTAAGTGGAAAAACTTATTAATTCAAACATGTTCAAAAATATTAGATATATCTTTTATTATTATTATTATTATTAGTAGTAGTAGTAGTATTACCCCAGACACATTTACGATGCTAAGGTTGGGGGCCTTGGACTCACCGTTAACAATTTATGAGTCAGTATAAATATGAGATATTGATAAGCAGTGGATCAAAATTACCAGCTTAAAGCATGACTAGTATAAATGTGTCCAAAGGGAGAGAGAGAGAGAGAGAGAGAGAGAGAGAGAGAGAGAGAGAGAGAGAGAGAGAGAGAGAGAGAGAGAGAGAGAGAAGTTGCATAAACATATATTACGTGGTAGTAGTTTCATATTCTTACGTCTCCACTTTTTGGTTTTAGTCATCCGTCCTTCCACTCAAAAATATAGTACATATATGCATACGTATAAACAAATATCCATACACGCATACCTACAAACATATATACATATATACAATTACGTACATACAAATATCCATACACGCATACCTACAATCAAACATACATATATACAACTAAGTACATACAAATATCCATACACGAATACCTACAAATATACATACATATATACAATTACGTACATACAAATATCCATACACGCATACCTACAAACATGCATGCATATATACAATTACGTACATACAAATATCCATACACGCATACCTACAAACATACATACAAGCATACACACAAGCATACACACTCGTAAATACAAGCATGTGTGTACATATTAATTAATACAGTGAAACCTCCCTGGACCGGACATTGCTGGGACACTATTAGTGACCAGGATCTGGGCATTTTACCTAGGTATGAACAGTTTAACAGGTGGACAGACCCAGGGAAATATCACTGTATATAGACATATACTTAACCTAATAATGCATCCAATGGTATCTACACATATCTTCCTACGGATGGAATGGTAAATAAATATAAATTAATATTCAGTTTTAAAACAGCTTTTCATAAGGTTGCCATTTTGCATCAAAATTTTCCCGTGTGCAGTTTGTGTATGCAGAATACTTTTCTGACAGAAAGTGTAATTTCAGTTGTTTCTTCAAATGAGACATATTTGGTAATTCATTATTAAACAAACGTTTATAAATATATAATTTCAACTGTAATCTAAATAAATTAATCACATCATCAGGATTTCTTTAATCTATTATACCAAGCAGAAATATTCTCTCTTTGATAGATAAAAGTTGTGGAGATGATTGCACTCATTCTTTATCCATTCTATAAACCTGGTCAAGATTTGGACACTCCCATAAAATATGCAATAAAACTTCTGCAGCATTTTTGCAAAAAGAGAACAAATTATTTTACATTTTTTCCAATTTTGTTTAGAAAATTATTTGTTGCCAAAATTCTGCGTAAGATCTTATTTTGAAACCATTTAAGTCTAAGACATTTGGTTACCTTGTGAGGCAAGGAAAAAAGCTTATTCCACTCATTCTCATTTAAATTGTCAAATTCTGTATTCCATTCTGCAATTGAGGCTGGCTGCTAATTATTACAAATGAGTGTTTTGTATATTCTTTTACAGCCCTTTTTATCCATTATTATAAGTAAAACAGATGGGTGCATACATGGGTATTGTATATTAGAATCGATACTGACATAAAATTTACTTTCGTAGATTTTTATGGCACTCAACAGCCCCTGAAATTTCTAGGAAATTTACATGGAATCCAAATTTTTTTACGAAACTTATCAAGATTGATCCTCGAACCATCTTCATTTACAAAGTCATTTATATTGAAGACTCCTTTTTCAATCCATTCTTTATATATTACACTAGAATTTCCAATAATGATATTAGGATTCATCCATATTTGTATTCGAAGGAATTCTTCTTTGTTTTCAACAGTAAACTTAATATACAATTGTATGTAAGCTGTTAATATATCTATCCAAAACTTATTCAAGCATGTATTAGCTCCTTTAAGAAAATCTATTCCAAATAGGAAAGAGTTTCTATGTAAGATTTCTTTTTTCCATTTGGGCTCAAGAGTAATCATTCTTCTAATATTAGATATTTTTGTTTTTTGGAATTTAATTTACTAAAAAGATTTATAGAAGTTTGAAGAATATTTTTTGGTTAAAACGTCAAGAAAAAAACAAGCCTGAATCATGGCAATCGTTTCTAGCCAAGCCAGTGTGGTTCAATGCTAATATTAAAGTCTGAGATAACAGCATTTTTAAAATAAATATCTGTACAGTTGTGGGGTAAATATAATCAGGCATTTCACATACAACAATCAGTTTATTAGTTTTAATTCTTTTTTTAACAATCTATCCATGTGGAATACACATTTTACAATTTGAGGGTATTATAGGTGTCATCAAAGACTATTTGAGAGTACAAAAATTAGAAGCTTCAGATAGTATCTTATATAGACCAACTATGTCATTTCTGCTACGATTACTCTCTCAACAACAACAACAACAACAAAAAAAAAAGAAAGGTTGTCAATGTATTTATCAATTTTTATCAAAAACTAATTTATAATTCAAAAGCACAAGATAAACGGAGACGTGATCATAACTTGGATGAGTGGTTTGACTGGAAAAACAAATATTTATTGTTACATAAGTGTACAAAAGATACTTGTCTTAAATGGTTTCTATTGAAAATTTTCCATAAAATTCTGCCTACAAATGTTCTTTTACACACAATGAGAATTATACAAGACACTTTATGTTCTTTTTGTAGAGAAACAGAAGAATAACTTTTTCATTTATTCTATCACTGCGCCATAATTAAATTTTGTTGGATACAATTGTTCAGGTGGCTGAAAGATAAATGCATACACCTAGCATATTTTACCTTCACAGCAGTAGATACAATATTAGGAATAAATAAACAAAAAATTTGATAACATTTTAAATTTGATTTTAATTTTAGTAAAGAACTACATATTTACATTATATATTCACAATAAAGTACCACCCTTGGAAACATTTAAGAATTAAATCTCATATCGGTACAAATAAGAAAAGTACACAACCTACAAAAACTGTGATTGGGAGAAATTCAGTCATAGGTGGGAATTTTATAAGGTATAATTGATGTATCCTTTTTGTTATGAATCATTTGCAAGCTTTAATGTGTAAAACATAATGCATGTACTATCATATAAGATATATGAGGGAATATCTTCAGTTTCGGCTGATATCTTTCAAGGACTAATATACTTTACAAGTATAAGGTAATAACCATTTAAACAGTGATATAGAAGACAACGATTGTATTTAATATATAGCATGAATATTCTCTTTTTATTCTCTCTCTCTCTCTCTCTCACACACACACACACACACACACACACACACACACACACACACACACACACACATCAGTTATCCCCCATATAAATTTACTTCTTCCTGAATTATTGTTATGTTTTATTTTATCTTTTTTTTTCTATAGCAACGACTAGAAATTGATATTAATAATCCAAACATACTATATTTTTTTTTGTTTAAATATGTGACTGTGTCAAATGCTCTATAAGTTAGTCAGTGGAATGGTACCCCGACCTATAGCTATCGATGTACGGGGTTTATTAAATATTTAAAAAATAATAATAATAAAAATATTTCATGATAGGTATGTATATGTGGGGATATTCATGAAGAACGGATTTTTTTTTTTATATAGAGGTCTAAGTTTCTTCTTAAAATATATAGATTAGACTGAAAAGTTAGATATCTGTAGTAAGGTCAGAACTATGGTTTGGATTGCGAAAAATATAAATATATTGTAATGATACAGTTAATACACAAAGAAAAAATAATGAGTGAAATTTACCCTATGAAGAAAGACAACGGTTCTACATTTTTTCATGTAGACATTTTGACTACAGCAGATTTTGACTACGACAAGTCCATTATGACATATATGAGGGAGAGATTTTGATTACGGCAAATTTTATTTACAATGACTTCCCATGAACAGTTTATTATTGGTAAAAAAACATTAGATTTCAGATTATAGGATATAATTTTTTCATGATGTTAAAATATTAAAATACTATTTTTATTGTAAAATTTGTATACGTTTCTACATTTGTTTCATGTGGATATTTTGATTACGATAAATTTTGACTACGGAAAATCATTATGACATACACGAGAATGAGAGAGCGAGCATTTTTTACATAATCATCGGCAAGTCATTATGACTTAAGAGAGAGAGAGAGAGAGTAAAAAATTTAAATAACTAGTTTGACAGAGAGAGATTGACAGTGTGTGTGTGTGTGTGTGTGTGTGTGTGTGTGTGTGTGTGTGTGTGAATATCTTATCCGTGCTGTTAAAAAAACAAAAATATGATCAAGACATAGGAACACTTGGCAACAAATTCTATCCCAAGATTCATGTATCAATAAATGAACTAGAATTGTGGTCTACCGTTTTCAAAAAACACAAACTCAAAACCTTTCAAGAAAATCTTAGCGTTGCTATTTTTAAACTTGAATAGAAAAAAATGTCATAACTTTACAGGAAAATCTTAGCTTGACGCAAACATTCTGACTTAATTTAATAATTTAACAAATGTAATACATTTCCTAGGTGAAGTTTGTATTCATCAAACGATAAACAAACTTTGTGACAAAACAAAATGACCTTGAATAAAGTCGGTCAGTGTATGAAATCTAGTTTTGGCAAAATTTGTAACAAACTGCCTGAATGAAGAAAAATAATATGTCTCATTTGACACTCAGTATTTTTTGTAACAAAGTTTGCTGCCAGTGAAATGGTAAAACAGAAAATCGCTCTCATCAAACAACCTCAGTTTCACTCATTTTATGCAATGTAGGACGACCAATATAACGTAAACCATGGTCAGTCAGTGCTAGGATTGCAACAGTGTGTGGATAATATTGTATGCATTTTCATCAATGCAATCTTGTATTCCTATTAGAAAGTGTACTGACGCAGAAGAACTAATGCCAGTGAAGAAATTCTATAAAAAAAGAAGACAGTAAAAAAGGAAGAAGAAAAATGGACTTTTGCGATGTTTTTGACATTTCATTGTGATTCTTATTCACGAGAATATACGAAGATAAAAAAAAGAAGAATAAAGTAAGTGTCTATATGTCTTGATTGTTTAAAGTATGGATAAGATACATACACACATTTTATAATGGAGGGATTTGATGTTTGTTTCATTTGGCAGTCTCTTGACAGATATAACTAATATCTTGATTTTCATCTCGAGAGGAGTAATCTGGAATTTCTCCAGAAGTCTTGTTGGAAGTGTATTTTCCAATGACCCTCCCTAAATCTTCAACCAGAAGTGTCAACTGTTGTGTCTCTTCCATTTTTATAGATTGAAATAATTGCATGAGTGCAGGAGTGTATTCTCTTAGGTAAAGGGGTATCTGTTTGTCTGCCTGTCTCTCTCGCGCTCTCTCTCTTTCTCATATATATATATATATATATATATATAGAGAGAGAGAGAGAGAGAGAGAGAGAGAGAGAGAGAGAAAGAAGGATAGAGGTAACTTAGTAAAATCATACTTGAATGAACAATCATTATGAAAGATCACACCTTTCCAACGAGAACCCACAAGCTAAGCGATGAAGACGTTCTTGTACGCCTCGTGAGGTAAGTGTTAGCAGTTCACTTGAGCGATTTTGAAAATGACATGAGTGATCTCGATCCAACAGTATATACTTCCACTGGACTGAGAGAGTCAAGATCAGCCAAATAAGGTCGTTCGGTAGCCCCCGAAGATTATTTTCATATTCGAGCTATCCACAAAGTGACTTCCACAAAATTTAGAACAACAGCTTACATGTACTAGGTGAAATTGAAAGACTTCAAACTTCAAGTTCCAGCAGAGAAAGCAACTGTCTTCATTATGGACTTATTTGACTCATTGTTAGAGGAATTTAAACGACAGTGCCAAGCCGAATATCACGATCATTTGAGATTGTCGATATTTCATGGTAGTTTCAAGTGTTATGTGTGGATCGAGATTCGTACACCTGTAAAATTAACTTTTTCCAAACTCTTGAACAAAATTCAACATGTTCAGCAATCCAATGATGAGTTTGATATCACAGATGGAAAATCTACTAATCACATGACGCACGTTTCACCTTTGATAGGCAGCGGACGACGCGTTATTGGTGGATCATTTTTGCAGTACCAAACAAAGTATTTTTCAGATTAACAACCATCAAGACCAGCTGTGTTTAGCCCTGGACATCATGGTGGGTCAAACTTGTGCAGAGAAGAACGATACAGCACAATGGAAACAATCATGGGAGACCATTGGAAAATCGAACAGAGCCAAATAGAAGCAAAACTCCATTTGGAAGAAACAGGCAT
Organism: Margaritifera margaritifera; assembly: GCA_029931535.1. Lineage (NCBI taxonomy): Eukaryota > Metazoa > Mollusca > Bivalvia > Unionida > Margaritiferidae > Margaritifera > Margaritifera margaritifera. Next base: position 30,193 of record JAQPZY010001572.1, on the reverse strand, counting down.
TTCCATGTGGAGCTCCTGAAATGCAAAAACATCAAGGCATGCTGGCACCTCGTTATACGTTGAAAGTGTACCCTCAAGTCATTCGTGGAGATCTTGTGTTTCGAGGACCGGATTTTCCAGACGGAAAATACATTCCCATTTATCATCATCAAGATCACTTCGATGCTATTACTGCCATAAAAGGATTTCTCAGATATAATTACTACTGCGGCAAATGTGACCATGGGTTTACCAATCGGGAACAACATATTCATTGTGGAGAGAGATGTTGTGGCTCTTTCACTCCAGACCGTGGACTACTGTAGGACGTGAAAGAATTTGATGCTCTAATTGCAAACGAACATTTGCCAATTCAAACGACATCGCTCGAAACAATATCAACAACAGAAACGTGCTTGTGAATCATTGACAGTGAGTTTCACTTGCGGACATGTTCGGACGAATAACACTGGTCGACAATGTTTTAGAAGTCGTCTGCTTCAGAGATAAAATGTGCTATTTATTAGGGATTTTGATGTGCTGAATTCAAATATGACAATTAAAACAACTGATTGGATACTGTTTCCAAGATATTTAAGTTTTTACATTTTACGTCTATGTATATTATGTACATAGTAGAGTTTTAATCATAAATTGTAAAACTAGGTCTTTTCATGTGTTTATGGTTGCTTTACATAATAATATTTCACCTGTCCTGTTTATGTAACACTTAAAAAAACAGCAAAAGGGTTATTTAAATAAAATATATATTGAAACAAAAGTGAAAAAACTATTATGTATAAATAAGTACATAGTTTAGTCCTTATTCAGAGTCTACTCGGCGCTTCTTGGATTGTCTCTTGTATTCGTTAAATGGAACATCTCTTGTCACTGTCCAGCAATAGTCTGCAAGCACTGATGGGCTCCATTTGCCCTGATAGCGTTTCTTCATTGTTGCAATGTCCTGGTGAAATCGCTCGCCGTGCTCGTCGCTCACTGCTCCGCAGTTCAGTGGAAAAAATCTAGATGAGAGTGCAAAAAATGTATCTTTAGTGACATGTTGCAACCAACGCTTTTGTATGCCTTGAGGAGGTTTTCCACCAACTCCTTGTAGTTGTCTGCCTTGTTGTTTCTGAGAAACTTTGTTGCCACTAACTGGAAGGCTTTCCATGCCGTCTTTTCCTTGCCACGCAGTGTACAGTGAAATGCATCATCTCGAAGAAGTTCACGAATCTGAGGACCAACAAAGACACCTTCCTTTATCTTAGCTTCACTTAACCTTGGACATTTTCCACGGAGGTACTTGAAAGCTGCTTGTGTTTTGTCCATGGCCTTGACAAAGTTCTTCTTCAGACCCAGCTTGATGTGCAAGGGTGATAACAAAATCTTCCATGATTCAACAAGTGGTGGATGCTGAACACTTTTCATCCCAGGCTCCAATGACTGTCCGAGTGGCCAATCTCTCTTGATCTAGTGGGAATCTCTCGCACGACTATTCCATTCGCAGAGAAAACAGCAGTACTTTGTGTATCCAGTCCGCAGACCAAGCAAGAGAGCAAGAACCTTGAAATCGCCACGAAGCTGCCACTGATGTTGGTCATAGTTTATGCACCTCAAAAGTTGTTTCATGTTTTCATAGGTTTCCTTCATATGGACTGCATGACCAACTGGAATTGATGGCAAAATACTGCCATTATGCAGCAAAACAGCTTGAAGACTCGTCTTCGATGAATCAATGAACAGTCTCCACTCATCTGGATCATGAACGATGTTGAAGGCTGCCATCACACCATCAATGTTGTTGCAGGCTACAAGATCACCTTCCATGAAGAAGAATGGGACAAGATCCTTTTGACGGTCACGGAACATGGAAACCCTAGCATCACCTGCCAGGAGATTCCACTGCTGTAGTCTGGAGCCCAACAGCTCTGCCTTACTCTTGGGTAGTTCCAAATCCCTGACAAGGTCATTCAGTTCACCTTGTGTTATGAGGTGTGGTTATAGGAGGAGGATGGGAGAAAATATGGGTCATGTGACATTGATGGTTCAGGAGTAGAAGTTTCATCCTCCTCCTCTTCCTCGTCTGACTCGAGTGAGAATGATTCTGGTGCATCAGTAACCGACAGTCCTTCTCCGTGGGGTACTGGGCGTATAGCTGATGGAATGTTTGGATAATGTACAGTCCACTTTTTCTTCTTTGACACACCTTTCCCAACTGGAGGCACCATGCAGAAGTAACAATTGCTGATATGATCTGTTGGCTCTCTCCAAATCATGTGCACTGCAAAAGGCATAGATTTCCTTTACCTGTTCAACCACTGGCGAAGATTTGTTGCACAAGTGTTGCAGCATATGTGTGGGGCCCACCTCTTGTCCTGTGTTACGACTAGGGGTAATGTAACAAAAGAAAAGACTCAAACAATCTTTCAAGATTTAAAATACAAATCTTTAATTTCCTAAAATATTAACATATTTCAACAAACAATTAAAGTGAAAGAATTAAAAATAACTTACAGTATAGAATATCCTTAAAAGTTCAAAATTGTTCTAAAGTTCACTGATCCGGAAGTCAATCCAAATATTCCGAATGTAGTAATCAGAATGAAACAACCTGCACTGTACTAATGTGTTAATAAGAATTAGTTATATCCAAGTAATCCTTGCGAATATAGAATGTCACAAGTTCTAAATGTTTCCGATAATTCCACGGAGCTGTATAATAATTAAGTTGAAGACACAGTACTGATCCAAAATGTACTGTATTAATATCAATAGATTTCTAAAGAATAATATCCCACACTCAAACTGAATCAAATTCGATTATGACCTCTCAATTCAATGTAACCATGAAGAATGCCTAAATACAGAATTATTTCCTATAATATAGTCTCTCACTGCGCAGAAACAAAATAAAATCCATTGCGTCTTTGATAAACAACAGGACATTTCGAAACAATGCAACCCTCTCCGAACCAATCAGAAATTAGGTTATGCGTGACATTTCATTAGTACTAGAGTACCCAATGTTTTTAAACAGTAAATATTGTATTGATTCATAGAATCTAGGTCAGAAGTTCACCCTCTTCCCGCGCTCTAAAACCACGTGATATGACTAAGGTTTCGAAATATTGATCGAGCATACCGTATGTTTACTCACAAGACGACAGCTGTTTAGACTAAGAACAGAGATCATAAACTAATAAACTATACCATTATTAAAAGGAAAATGATATATAATTCCGTAACACCTGATATCCAATTTTGCAGCCAAAATAAAGGTGATAGGCTTTCTTAACCATAGTGGTTATACTGCGCTTGTGTGATGCAAAAGTCACTTAACCACAAACATAGCAGAAGTTATCTGCATTGTTCACACAAGTACGAGGCATCTCTGCTCACTTTGGCTAAACAGAAATGTGTCCCTTTGCAAAATCAAACACTGACAAATAAGAGAGCACGACACTATGATTTGTAGAGCTGATATAGGGCAATTTCTTCATCAGAGAGATGTAAGCTTAGTTATGATTGCATCATTCATGACTTATAGGAATAACATGATGCAATTTATATCATGTATGACGCAATACCAGCTTCATATTGCATCATTCATTGTTTTGTCTAAAAAGCATGTACTGTCCAAACCCAGTCATAGATTTATTCATAGATCCAGTCAAAGATGTATTTTAGTCATTTCTGATTTAAATTGAGATTCCTTCCCTTTATAACTCACTTATCGTCCGCCATTCCCAAGTCAAGGGTCATAGATACTGACCCAGTATCTTATCTTTAAAACTAGAGGCAATCAATAATTTTAAGCATCATTTTTGTTCTCAGTGACCCAGAATTAGTAAAGTTTGACAACATTTATTGCGGAAGCATTTTGGCTGTAGACCATTGTAATCAAAGTTTCACCTTAGTGCCGGAAAGAAAAGATGTCGTTTTTTAGACCAAGTCGTCAAGTTATATGATCAGTTTTACAATCAAACCTATGACAATGAAACTTAAACAAGTATCAAATGACGACCAGAACAAGAACAAGAAACAGGACCATCGTGTGGATTTTGTCTTTTTTGACTTTGAATGTTCTTAAAAGACTGGAATTCACTTTCCTAACTTATGCGTGGCCCATCGCGCATGCGATAAGTGCATTAAAGAACCTTTATTTCATAACTGTCAAAATTGTAACGAGTTTCCAGGAGGACTTGAAAAGATATTTCGTAACTCTCGTACTCACCGAAGACGTTTGGAGCGAATAAGAGGTTGGTCGTTACGAGAACTGTTATTGATACGCTACAGTCATGGCTCACAATTTCTCAGGCTATGGCTCACAATTTCTTTCGAAACACTATTCATAACAACGAACCGAATTTCCAACAGTTACCATGAATGGAGCAAAAATTATTTATATGCGTGGGACACCATGAGTTATTTAGCCATGCCCTTAGTTATAATGCCTAAAACATTTGGAATGACAGACATCCCGCATTTGCAAGAAGCTCATGACTATGACCCTGACTGTATGTACACAAAACAACGAGAAGCTTTCTACACCTGGTACCAAGTCCACTCTTCAGACCTTTGTGATATCCAAGAAGAATTGCTGAAATGTTGTTGATCTGATGGAGACATTTTACTACGTTGTTGTGAGAAAATTTCGACAATTATGCATGGATCACGGAGGTATCGATCCCTTGAAAGAAGCTTCTATCATTGCCAGAGCGTGTGAATTAGTGTACTGAAAGAAGTTCATGCCCGAGAATATATTAGCCATCATATCACTTCAGTTCTATCGATCTTTTAGACGTCGATATTCAGCCAAAGCTTTCCGCTTGCTACATTACTTGTGTGAAACTCAAGAGAAGAGGATACAACATGTTAGAAATGGTTGTGGAGAAAAGAACATCAGATCTTATTCTATGGGTGGTTGGGATTTAGAAAATCCACAGATTGTGTACAAATTTCAGGGATGTTTATTTCATGGATTCCCTACTTGTTTTCCTCAACAAGACATAAAAAAAATCTTTTCTCATAGTCCACCATGGAAGAGTTGTACGACAAAACATACCAACGATGCCAGAGTTTAGAAAGTCAATTATACAAAGTGATAGAAATATGGGAGCATGACTGCGATGGACGTTTCAAAACATATCCAGAATTCCGACTCATTGCCGAAGAGTACGATGTGGTGGACATTGAACCTTTGAATCCACCAGACAGTATTTTTTTTAGGATGGACCAGTGCTACAAGTATGATGTACAAAGTGGATGAATCTCAAGGAGAACAAATCAATTTCATCGATGTGTGTTCGTTGTATCTTTGGGTGTGTAATATGCTCGATTTCCCACCGGACACTCTGAAATTTTGACAGAACCAATCGACGTGGAACACATTCGCCAGTATGATGTTGTTGTTGTGGTGGTGGGTTTAACGCCATTTTTCAGCACATGAAAGGCTATACATGACGGCCAGTATATTTGGTGGAGGAAGAACCCGGGATGAACCACCGACCCACGGGAAGCTACTGGCAAGCTTTCTCACATACCCACGCTCGCCGAGCCCGATACTCGAACCCACGCAGACAGAGGTGAGATGTGTGAGTGATCTGTAAAGGCGAGCGCCTTAGACCACTCGGCCACCCGGGGCCCCCGCCAGTATGAAAGTTTGATCAAACGTTAAGTTTTGCCATCGATAAACTTGTACCTTGTCTCAACGAGGACCAAGAACAAGCTTTGACAGCAACGTGGTGAGTGCCAAATTGTCTCAAACTCTCGATCGTGGATACCAACTGATAAAAGTGTACGAAATTTGGCACCTTCATACCGCTGAGCAATACCAATAAGATGACGACGACTCCAGTCCAGGGATTTTTTCAGGCTACGGCAACGAATTTCTAAAATTGAAGCAAGAAGTTAGCGGCTATCCTTCTTGGTGTCAGACTCCAGAAGACAAAGACGAATTCAAAGAATGTTACCGATCCATAAAAGGCATCATCTCGGAACACGTCAAAATAGAACGACGGAAGGAGATCGTTTGCTAAAGTCGTGCTGATCTGTTTGTGTGGAAAAATGGCTCAACGTCCGATATTGCCAGAGACCAAATACTTGGTAGATCCAAGTCAAAATCTTCAACACATCGACGATAAAAGAAAACTCATTAAATACATGAAGATTTGATACGAAGAAGCCCCTGAATCTGCACCACAAGTTTGGCAATGTCGTCATTGATGCATACGTGACAGCCAATGACGTTTAAAAATGTACTCCATCTCAGAACCTTTTATTAGACCGAGTCCTTTACTTTGACACCGATAGTTGCACATACATCTATCAACCTAGAGGCTGTCACCCAAACGTCGAAGACGAACATTTATGAACATGAACCGACTAACATTCAGAAGAGACTATTTTGAATTTTGCCAATGGTGGACCTAAATTTTACGGTCGCCAGTACAGAGACACACAAGGACAACTTCATGCCAAATGTAAAGTGAAAGAACTGACTCTCAACTATTGTTCAAGTCAAGTGGTCAACTTTGATGTCTTAAGAAACTTTAAAGTCAGGTCAAGATCAAGACTTTCGTGTAAAAACTATGGATCCCCATAAAATTGTATGTTTGTCAGATTATCAAATTGTCAGTCGACCCTTGGAAAAGTGTATCAGATCGTCTACAATAAGCGAATGCTACTTCCTGTTGCACCAATTTCCATGGAAGGATGTGTATAACAATGTATGAGACTTAGTGGATTACGAACTACTGTTAAAAGAACTGATTCCCCAAGACAATTCTATTTTTTTAAATTTTTTTTTGTACGTCGTGTCGTGTATGTGTTGGTGGCTACATTTCTTGGATTTCGTTTACCAGCAGATTCTTTGTGGCAAATTTATGAACAGTACATGCAAAGACATGACCACCAAAACTTTATCTGTGCACGAAAAAACTCCACGTGTTAAATGTGCTACAAATGTACCCCCGTGTGAAGAAGACATTCGGCGTACTTTAAGGACTCTTCATACTTACAGATTAGTGTGTGTGTGTGTGTGTGTGTGTGTGTGTGTGTGTGTGTGTGTGTGTTGTTTAGTTGGTCAGGCTGCAGACCAATTGACCAACAGAGAAACAACATTGGGATGGACAATTTTTTTCAAATCTTATGATAAGTCTCCCCAAACCCTCTCTCTCTCTCTCTCTCTCTCTGGATCGTCGTCGCAAGCTACAGGAGAAAATAAGTGAAAAAAACGAGTGTAACGGATTTTCGCCTATCATGCGACGATGTCTCTGGATCTATGAATGATAGTCAAATGTACAGACAAACCGACCAACGGAAAGGGGAAAGAGAAAGATGGAGGCTAAAAACAATCTTATGGTCGGTTTCAATGTTAATTATAGCATAATAATGATTTAGATCAACTGTAAATAAATTTAAATGTTTGAATTACCTCTTGTTCACTCATCATTTAGCTTAGTCGATATTCCACACACACTCATTTCAATATACTCGACGGTGACTGAAGGGCTGCGCGTTCAGTGTTCAAGAGGAAAACCATGCTGTGTTTGTGGTGCTCTACTTTCTGCACTTAAACAATCTTTCATTTTTAAATCATAAGTGTGTCTTATATTTATTTAATCAATATGAATGAAAACAGAAGCTAAAAAAGAGAAACGAAGCTACTTATCAATTTGCAAAGAAAATTGTGGATAGCCGCAATAGGTACAAAACTACATTTTGTAGCCGACACACTGGGTAGGGATTTGAAGAATTCACTCACTCCGTCAATACCCAGTTTCCTGTAATTAATCTTAACTCCGTTGAAAATGCAAGTATGTGTATTTGTATGTGATATAAATAAAATATATTTATAGTATGTACGCTGTATCTTTGATATACCACTCAAATAAATTTATATAAATTTATATACATTTTTCATTAAAAGAAAGGGAGGTACTATGATTTATATTAAAATCGTCCTCTTAGATCAACACAAACAAGATTGGTTATCTGTTTTAGAAACAAAATCGTCCACACAGAGTAACTACAGGCTCAGGGTTTCTTGTGGTCAGAGGTAGTCGTTGACTCCCACCGGCATGTCATCCTGGCCACATACAGCTGCAGCCGGTGAAGAATTCCCGTTGGTGGTTCATGGATGGTACCTTCAAGATTGTCCGAAAGCCGTTTCAACAGCTATGGTCAATACACGCCTTCATCCACAAATGAGAGGAAATGAAACAAGTACAAAACTCTTTTATACCCATCTATTTATCTGTCTATATCTATATACATGTATATCTGTCTTTACTATACTAATTATATCTGCATTCTAACCCTTCCTTTTTCTCATCTACATATCTATCTACATGTACTATTCACATATGTCTTATCTGATAACGTTAATTATGGGCATATGATTTTAAGGTGTTTGCAAAGGTAAAAAGAAAACAAAATTTCTTTGTAAAATAAATATAACGCGATTTCGCACTAGTGACATTATCGTTATACTAATTCAATAAATACTATAGCACAGAGGATCTGCGAAAAAGTAAGCTGCTTACAAAGACAGTAGCGATGTATGGGAACCTGTAGTTTTATAACCAGGGACAATTTTCAATATCTTTTGATGTGAGTTATATTGTTTAGTTTTTGTATTGAAAAACATTATGATATATTAAAACATTATTAAAACTTGGCTAACACAGTTCTGTTCTTAGTTGTTTCATTTTTCAGTTAATGATAGAAAGAAAACAAAATTGTTTGTTTGTAAAATTAAAATAACGCGATTTGGCACTATTGAGAATATTTATCTACAAATTCAACGAATAATCAGTTGTTGTCTGAATCGCCTTAAACACACAGTTTCATTCATACGAGTTTGATTTGTGGAGTTCAGTTTGTAAGAGAAAACTATCATAATGCGTAAGAAATTGTAATGGGCTGAATAGAATATGGGACGAATACACCACAGGGGATCTGCGAAAAAGTGGGCAAGTATGTATACTTTAACTCAGGGGTCGGCAACATATGGCTCACGAGCTAAATGTGGCTCAGTGCAGAACAAAATATGGCTCTTTTGTCATCCCGAAAATACACGAAATTATTTTAATTAAAATTAAAATTAATTTAAAATAAATAAATAATGCTTAATTACTCACATCAATTCGGTCTTTTTGTAACTTTCTTTTCTTCTCATAATATTAATCAACATGTTTAATATCAATAATGTTAAATTGTATACTGTCAGTTACAAATGGGCTTTCTTATACTGGCTCTTTGTCGATCTCTTGCTCCGAATTGTGACATAGTTTGGTTCTTTAAGAATAAACGGTTGCCGAGCCCCGCTTTAATTAGTGTCTGTTTTATGGAGTTGGACTGGACAGGTATTCTTTTAAATGTCAGCTGTTCGATTACACTGATGCTTGATCCACCATTTGTTTATTGCATCAAAATACATAACCAGCTGATATGTCACTATGATCATTGGCATTTTGTTGTTCAACGTTACACTTATTCCAATGAAAACATCTTTATTGAAATAGCACAGTATGTCCCTAATAAAACCTGTGGGGGCTGAAACAACCCAACCAAAAGTAGCGTTTGTACCAACTCGACGCGGGCCGAACTGGCTTTGGATCGAAATGACCCTAAGCCGTTTGCAAATTATTCAATGTTTGTCTTTGCAGCAGTATGTAGCCGAGTCTGTGGTCTTGTTTGAAGTTACCATGGTACATACCAGATGATCCTTCAGAATTTTAGGTCTATGATACGCAATCATACGAACTTGTTGATATATATCCTTCAGTTTTGTAAAATTTGGATCACTGATCACTGAATGAAATATTGATTTAAAAAAAAAAATTCATTCTCTCTCTCTCTCTCTCTCTCTCTCTCTCGATCAATAAATACTTCGAGTGCCTAGGTTTGGCATATTTTGTATATATGTAAACTGCAGTGTCTATATAGAAGATAGATATATACTTTTGAGACATTAAACAAAATAAAAGGAAGAATAAAAAACATAATTGCTTCCTTGCTTGTTTGTCTTTCACATTCACTTATATTACGTGTTTACATAGCTGATTTAATCAACCATTTTCTCCTAGTTCTGTTTGTATGCGTTTACCAACATTTCTATAGTGAGTGATTTTTTGTAGGAAATCTGTCCGTTCATGGTCCACTTTTCTCTTCATTGAAGTAATATTTGGAACCAATTGTTGCCCCTCTTATATCAAATCTCTTCGATTTTGTTAAGTATAGGTTCCTTATGCAGTTGAAAATCGCGAGTTTCGGGGCTTTTCACGCGATGTTGGGAGGGGGCTGGTGTGACTCTAATGGGGATAATCATACAAGGATCAGCTTTGTCATGTCGGTCTTTTTTTTATATACTTATTTCTCTATTCTCTGATGAGTATGAAAAATGTATAAATTTAATGATTATGAAGTTTTATTTTGATAGCAGGTGGCTTTAAAGGTAGGAGGGTACATCATCGATCCCACCCGTAGCCGAAAACTGCTTGCTATCGTGGAATATGGGCTTGTATCATCAAGATTTCGGACAAGTTCGATAATGAGCAAGATCCACGCATATTAACGAGGCGGTCTTGCATCTGATTGACTGAGCTTGTTTCCACTCTGGATACCATATTTTGTTATCAGATTTTGATCATGCTTGAAATAGAGGCTAATATCATCAAGTTTTTGGATGAATATGATAATGAGTCAGATTTATGCATAATAATGAGGCGATCTTGTATCTGATTGGCTGAGCTTGTTACTACTTAGGAAGTTATATTCGGTTTTGATCAAACTTGAAATAGAGACTTATATGATAATGATCTCGGACAAGTTCGATAACGAGCGAGATCAACGCATGTTAATGGGGTTACCTTGCATCTCATTGGCTTAGCTTGTTATCCCTATATAGATTGTATTCCTGATCTGACTTTGATTAAACTTGGTAAACAGAGACAAATCGTCAAGAGCTTAGATGGGTACAATTGTGTGCGAGATGCATGCATATTCAGGAAATTATTTAGAATCTGACTGGCTTTGCTTGCCAACACTTTAGCAACTCTATTTCTGATCAGATTTTCATCATACTTGGTTAAAAAAAACTCGTATTATCAAGATATCCACTGAGCTTTATTATGAGAACAATCTGCACATATTAATGATAATATCTTGCATCCGACTGGCTGAGTTTCTTACCATTCGAGTCATGTTGTTTCTGACCCAATTTTAATTAAACTGAAGGTAAATTGGCAATCTGATAAATATCTATATCTGCTTTTAATATGTCAGAAATGTCGATTTTAATGGGATTGGGTAAAATTGGGTAATCTTATTAAGATGCTGATGAGTCTTATTATGAGCCAGATCTGTGAATATGTATGACGTGATCATCCATCCGATTGGGTGAGTTTTATTAGCACTATACAGACTGTACGTTGATAGGTTTGATCAAACTTGGTAAATAGGTTTATATCATCAAGATCTCCGTCGAGTATGATTATGAGCGAGATCCATGCATATTAATGACGCGATCTTACACTTGATTTTCTGAGCTTGGTAACAAACTAACAACTATATTTTTATTTTATATCAGATTTTGATCATACGTGTTAAATAGTCTTATATTACAAAAATTTTGGATGAGTTTGATTGTGAGCAAGTCTGCGCATATTAATGAGGTAATCTTGTATCTTATTGACAGAGCTTGTTAGCACTCTGGGGACCGAATTTCAAACAGATTTTGTTCGAAGTTGGTCAAATAAGCTTAAATTTTGCCTCTCATTAGCTGAGTTTCAAACCTCTCCAGATCTAAAAGACTTTTGTCCGATTTCGCTAAAACTTGATAAATAGGTTTTTATCATCAAGGTTTTGGACAACTTCGATTATGAGCAAGAGACTATGCATATTAATTATATCTATATTCTTTGTTAATAATATTTGTCCGACTATAGTAGAATAGTTAAAATTGATATGATATGAAATTAGGGAAAGAGTTTACATATGGATGAACTTCGTTTCTACACCACAGAAGACAACAAAACAATAAAAGTATTTTTAGTAGTTTGGCATGTGAAATAATGCTTTAAAATGTGAAAATAAGTCATTTTTAAATAATTAAATCGAAATGATTATAGAATCTGGTGATTAGATTTATATTCATGATTCTATACATCAGATTGTTGTAATAATATATTTATTGGATTTGGGGTGTTTTATTCTATTTTAAGTTATATCTATATATATATATATATATATATATATATATATATATATATATATATATATATATATATATTGTTATGTATGATGTTTATATAATATTATAAATATTTTAGGAAATTATAAATGTTTCTTCACTTTAATATTTGCTTAAATCTTAATGTTATCAGGAAAAACATGTTTAACTAGTGTCCTTGAATTAGGTTGTTTTGATCAATATGTTTTCTCAATTTGAAGGTCAAGGTTGATTTTTGTTTACAAGTAAAAATTCCATTAAGATGACTCATATTCTAGAACATTCTGTCATGTGACCAATCTTTATATATACCATGTTTGGTGGACATTTATTCAGTTTTGACATTACCATCAGTCTTGTAAAGAGCTATTACAGTTGTGAAAATTCATTCCAAATTCTAAGAGAGGAATTATTTTAAATATTCATTGGATTATAACAGTGCTCATAAACTTTTGGATTTTGGATTTTTAATTGATGATTTTGGAATTTAACTGAACTTATTCAGAGAGATTTTGGAATACTTCATTTTGACATCAGCACATCAAGATTTCTAGTACATCAGGACTTTGGAGACCATTAGCACATCATAACATTCAAGGACACAGCCGTGAATTCGGAACATTCTATATTTAGGACTTGTGATTAGAACAATCATTCTTATTGGATTATTAGGATTTCAAAACACATTATTGTAAGTGACTTTTTGATTTTTCATTTTAATTATCTAGTAATAAATTGCTTGTTGATTTTTACTTGATTTGTTGGTTTCACTTTCTTTCTGTTACATTTTTCTTACACCATAGAGTCGTAACAGAAATTGGGGGCTCGTCGTTCCGGGATTGAATTTCTTTAAAGCATATTAGAAATATTAAATTTATCTTTGAAATTCATATTGATTTTGTCTCTGAATTTTTTTTTTGTCTTTTGGCAAAGATTTTTAAATAGAGAAATTTTCTTTGTGTGAAACCAACAAGCATTTACAATGGCATCTAATGTTCAGAATTTCATTTCAAAACCTACCCAGGAGGGGTTAGAGTGCATGAGAAAGGATGAGTTGCTCGAGCTTGCCAGAAAATACAGTCTATCTGAGGCAAAAGTATCATTGACAAAACAGGAAATAAAGATTATTTTAATTCAATATTTAGTAGGAAAGGGAATTTTTGAAAATAGTGCTTTAAGTTTGAAGAGAAAGCCTGTATCTGGTTCTGACAGGAAATTAAGGGAATTAGAGTTAAAGAACCAGATGGATTTAGAGTTGGCAAAGCTTCAGATTCAGAGAGAGAGAGAGAAAGAAGAGAGGCAGATACAGATGGAGAGAGAGAAAGAAGAGAGGCAGATGGAGAGAGAAAAAGAAGAGAGGCAGATGGAGAGAGAAAAAGAAGAGAGGCAGATGGAGAGAGAGAGAGAAAGAAGATAGACAAATACAAATGCAGATGCAGATGCAAAGAGAAGAAAGGGAAATGCAATTTAAATTAAGAGAATTAGAACTGGCAAACAGAGCACACTCCACTCCTTTAAACACAAGTCCAGGTTTTGATGTTACTAGATATATTAGGTTAGTACCCCCTTTTCAGGAAAAAGAAGTAGATAAATACTTTCTTCATTTCGAGAAAATAGCTGAAAACTTGAAATGGCCCAGAGAGCATTGGACTTTGTTGTTACAAAGTGTACTTATTGGCAAAGCTCGTGAAGTCTACACTTCACTGTCAGTACAACACAGCACTGATTATGATGTGGTTAAGGAGTACATCTTGAAAGCTTATGAGTTGGTACCAGAGGCATATCGACAAAGGTTTAGGAATTGTAGAAAAGAAACTGGACAAACTCATGTCGAATTTGCAAGGGATAAAGAACAACTATTTGATAGGTGGTACTCAGCCAAGAAAGTTGATCAAGCTTATGATAACCTCAGACAGCTCGTATTAATTGAAGAGTTCAAGAGGTGCATCCATAGTGATGTTAAAACCTATCTTGACGAGCAGAATGTGGAAACTTTGGAAAATGCTGCTCGTATGGCTGATGATTATTCCTTGACTCACAAAATTTCATTTGGAAATAAGTCGTCCTCTCAGCAGTTTTCTGGAAAAAAAACCATTTCAATCTCATTCGAGTACTTCCAAATTTCACAACAGCACAACTGTTAGGAATCAAACATCTGATAAGACTGATCAGAAATCCTTATCTCTTCCTACGTGCACTTATTGTAAAACGAAAGGGCACGTTATTTCTGATTGCTTCAAGTTGAAAAATAAGCAACAGAGTAAAGACAGAGCTTTTCCAAATGCTCTTATTTCTACGAGGTCAAGGTCACGGTCTTGTATTGAAAGCAATACATTTGTTGGGTCAAACAAACCCCAGTCTGATTCTATTTTGGAGGCTTATGAACCATTTATGTCAGAAGGTTCTATATCACTTATTGGTGATTCTGCCAAACCTATCCCAATTAAAATATTAAGGGGCACTGGAGCTTCTCAGAGTCTTTTATTATCAGGTACTTTGCCTTTGTCTGAGGAGTCTTCTTCAAGTGAAAGTGTTCTTGTTCAGGGAGTAGAGTGCGGCTTTGTAAATGTTCCTCTTCATTGTGTAAATTTGGCATCAGACTTAGTTTCTGGACCTGTGACTGTTGGGGCAGTGACTTCTTTACCCATAGAGGGTGTTCATTTATTACTAGGCAATGACCTAGCTGGAGATAAGGTTGTGGTTAATCCACTTGTAACTGACAAGCCTTGTTTAGATCAGAAAGTTGATCCTGTCGAAACTGAAATCCCTGATTTGTACCCTGCTTGTGCAGTTACTAGAGCTATGGCAAAAAGAGCTCTTGAGAGTGATGTTGATCAGGATATTATTCCTTTAGCTGACACATGTATTGGTCAGTCTTTTGATGAGGTCACTTTTTCCTCAGGTATTGATCAATCAAATGGTATTGATCACAGTGATCCTCTTTTGGCAACTCATTCTCTTTGTTCTAATCAGGTTGACAAACGACAATCCCTTGTCGTTGAACAGGAGCAAGATCCCGAGATATCTTCTTTGTTTCAGAGGGCTATTAGTGAAACTGAAGCCACACAAGTTCCAGTGTGTTACTTTGTGAAAAATGGGGTCCTTATGAGGAAATGGAGACCACCTGATGTACCCGCTGGTGACGAGTGGTCAGTGAGCTATCAATTGTTGTTCCTAAGTCATATCGACAGGAAATTCTTAATTTAGCCCATGAAACTCCTTTGGCTGGTCATTTAGGAGTCCGTAAGACTTATCACAAGATCTTGAATCATTTTTATTGGCCGAAACTCAAAAGTGATGTTTCTAAATACTGCAGATCTTGTCACACTTGTCAAAAGGTAGGAAAACCCAATCAGAAGATACCTAAGGCTCATCTGCAACCTATTCCTGCATTTGATGAACCATTTAGTAGAATAATAGTAGACTGTGTTGGTCCTTTACCTAAAACCAAGTTAGGCAACCAATACTTGTTGACCATCATGTGTACATCTACAAGATTTCCAGAAGCAATTCCTCTGAGAAATATAAAAACTAAAACTATTGTGAAAGCTTTGGTGAAGTTTTTTACACTTGTTGGCCTTCCCAAATCTGTCCAGTCAGATCAAGGGTCAAATTTTATGTCTGGAATTTTCCAACAAGTTACGCATGAATTAGGCATCCAACAGTTTAAATCTTCTGCCTATCACCCTGAAAGTCAAGGTGCTTTGGAAAGATTTCATCAAACTTTGAAGAATATGATTCGATCATATTGCTTTGATACAGAAAAGGATTGGGATGAGGGTGTTCATTTGTTGTTGTTTGCTGTTAGGGAATCAGTTCAAGAGTCGTTGGGTTTTAGTCCCTTTGAACTAGTTTTTGGTCATACTGTCCGTGGACCACTAAAATTATTGAAAGATAAACTTCTTTCAAATGAAGACTCAAAGATTAATCTTCTTGATTATGTCTCTGATTTCAAATACAAGTTGTCAAAGGCCTGTGAAGTAGCAAGAACTAATCTTCACACTACTCAGTCAAAATGAAATTAAGGTATGACAGAAATACACAGGAAAGGAGTTTTAAACCTGGTGACAAAGTTCTGGCTCTCTTTCCCATACCTCAGAATCCTCTTCAGGCTAAATTTTATGGTCCTTATAACGTTGAAAAGAAAGTAAATGACTTAAATTATATCATTAACACTCCTGGGAGAAGGAAACAGAAACAGCTTTGTCATATAAATATGTTAAAGGAATATTTTGACAGAGATAGCCCAGCTAATTATTCAGTTAATTTAGTTGTACCTGTCCCACACAGTGAAGATATCAACGATGGAGTACGATCAGACTATAGTGACTCTGGTATAACCAATCTTCGGAATTCAGAAATATTGAAGAATCTAGACCAGAAACTTTCACATCTACAACAACAGGAAAGAAATGAACTAAAACAGCTATTACATGACTATGAGCACTTGTTTCCTGATGTTCCAACACGAACAAGTAAAATTTATCATGACGTTGACATTGTAGATTCTGCGCCTGTGAAACAGCATCCTTATAGGATGAATCCTCTCAAACAGAACTATCTGAAGAAAGAAATTCAGTATCTACTGGAGAATGATTTCATAGAACCAAGTAAAAGTAACTGGAGTTCACCATGTATTCTTGTTCCCAAGCCAGATAATACATTCCGTATGTGTACTAACTATAGAAAAGTCAACAGTGTCACCAAAACTGATTCATTTCCAATCCCAAGAATGGACGATTGCATTGATAAAATTGGAAATGCGGAATATGTCACCAAGTTTGACCTTTTAAGCAAATTCCACTGACGGAAAGGGCAAAAGAAATTTCAACATTTGTAACTCCAGATGGACTTTATCAATATAAAGTCATGCCGTTTGGAATGAAAAATTCGCCTGCAACGTTTCAACGTCTGATGAACATGATAACATTTGGTCTTGATAATTGTGACGCTTATATCGATGACGTCATTATCTACAACAACACCTGGGAAGATCGTTTCATATTGTCTGCCCGTTTTCATGTGAGGGATCTCAACTGCCCAGAATGTAAGTAGCAGGATGAAAAATCTGCCTATAAGTCGCCAACAGCCACCATACATATATATATATATATATATATATATATATATATATATATATATATATATATATATATATATATATATAGAGTTACCATGCAATATTTGTTATTATAGAAGAAGTATTCAGCAGTTATAACTCTCAACATAACGCATTTTGAGTGATATCTTTTAAAATATCGTGATAACTGGCCTCTAGCCACGACAGTTTCGTCTTTCACTGTACTAATTATTTTATGAAAAAAGAAAACAATATGTTCACTCCATATGCTGTTGACTGCACTCTCCAAATAATACTCTGTCAAGGGGGTTTAGAGTATCACGCAGGTACAGATACAGTACAGTGAATTGCTCCAACACTCGTAGTTGGAGGTGGGGTGGAGGGAAGAGGAACTCGTGTACACACGTATTGAAAAGGATAATAGGAAAACAATTATGGTTGGTGGTAATTAATCCAATACCGACGTTTTTCTGCCTTAGTTATGTATTTGAGCATCTCTTTTAGGTAATAAACTTGACACCTGAATAACACCAGCTGTACAATCAATTTGCAAAGTAATTATTTGGAAATGCCACTGTCTTGATAGGACTACACCACATTTATTTTAGTCAAGGAAAAACAATTTATATATTGCATAGTAGTTGGACAGCAAGGGGTGTTACAGTTGCATCACATATGCTATAATTTTGCTACCTACTGGGACAACCCATGCAACTGGAAATTAATATGTTAACTGTCCAGCATTTTTGTGCCAGATTCCATTGAAAATCTTCATATACCATAATAATTTTGCAGAATGGACTACTCCAAATTATGGTCATTTTATTGGAATATACTAAAATGTTAGGTTTGTACAATTTGCTTTCAAACTGAATTATAGTTTTTGATAAGAATTTTTTTTTAAAATGCCAGTACAGTATAAGCTTATTTTGCACTTTCGACAAGTTTTAAAATGACACCATTCCCTCCCTGTTACTTGGGTAGTGACTTAGTGGACTAGTATACTGGATGCATGGTCATTGGGTCGCCAGTTTGAATCCTGCACAGATTAATTGGGTTGGCTGCTGTGGGTCTCTGAGCAAAGAACTTGACTCCCATAGCCTTAGCACTGAATAGTCAAAATGTGATGATGCGCCTTTAACCACCATTGCCAGCCAATTGATTTGTGTAATTTAGGCCCTTAATTCATGGCAGCTTAAGAAGGATTACTATTAGTAGTATTAGTTAGAACAAGGTCTGACAAATAAAAATAGATTTTGCCAAGTCATTAGACCAAGAAAGGTCATGTTTTTTTCTTTTCTAACTTGATTCTTGTTCTTGTGTAAATAACTTTCTTAAGATCTTATGATACTTGTTTTTATAACTGGTAGAGTTGCCAGGTTGCAAATGCTGTTGTTTTTTTATTTTATAATATTCTCCCATTCTGGACTGTGATAATTTGAATATTTTTATCCTGTTCAGAACTTTATATTGACAGTGCAACCATGCCATTACCACATAATTTCTTTCTTTGGCACATCTGTTTTTATGTTCAGGGGCCCTCTTGGTGCATCATGTAATTTAATTCTCTGTTCCACTCATTAAGTTTAACAGTCAATCACAATTTTAATAAAGTAACCTAGCACTTTACCAATTTCATCTACTTCTAACAATTTACTGTTTTATCAAAAGATCAAAAATTTGGTACTAATGAATGACATCACATACTTCCCTAGTCTTGGTCACCAAGATGTTTGCTTTGTGTCTTCCTTGCTGCATCCTTGGTCAAGGTATATAACTCCCATTGCCTAAGCACAATATAACCTTCATGTGTCGATATGTCACACAACACCAATAAACTCTGATACATTTGCCTGCAATTACTATAGCTTGATAATGTACATTTACCATCATCAAAACTATACCTTAGAATAAACATGCTTTTCAGTGCAGCTTGAATGTTGTTGACTTTTTTATGTTTGTAATATTTAATCCAAGTATACTTATATTAAAGTAAAATCTATTCATGCTGTTAATAACTTGGTGACTTTTCTTCATTATTGTTATACAATGCAACAAATTGTTGGCAGGTGTCAGTTTTTGTGTTTGTTGTTGATGGGTTGTCTGTTGGTAAAATATCATGTCATTGAGATTGTTTATTGGCCATAAATGTCACATCCATGACATCACCTTTTGGCAAGTTGTTTTAGAGAATGATTAGTACCGATATTCAAGAACAACTCATCCTCAGCCAATTTGTCCACAGATAGTTTGTTCCTTAGGAATTCATCCCCTTGGGCCATTCATCCCCATGGCAATTTGTCCCTTTCCAAATATTATCATATTGAAACAGCCTCTCAGGAACTTTGGTGCTATGGATGTTAAATAAAGATAGATAGATTATATTAATAACTGTTATGATATATTCTGTGATTTCCAAGTTCTATTTAATAATCATAATAATAATATAATAATAATAATAATAATCATAAAATAATAATAAAGTATGTTCAATAATAGAAAAAATTAGATATAATTTTTAAAAATTGCTATTAATCTACCTGTCTGTCTGTTTTTAATCTATCATATTTTGCTCATATACCTACCTACCAATAAAAAATATCTATCAAACATGGCATACACACAGACACAAATACATACATACACAAGGTCCTCAATGGCAATGTTTGCTATACTTGACCAACAAAGGGGTCCAAATGACTATTTGCCAACTCGATATGTCAGTCATCAGACATGAGGTGTCCATAATTATGCCATGCAGTTATTTGGCCATCATATTTTAAGAAATAGTTTAAACACCATACAGCCACAAAGCAGAAGATAAAAGAGGCATGAAAGCTTTTTTCATGGACTTGCCAAATACCTATACTTCAACAATTGTGCAAGGTAAAATATTGACATTACACATCCAAGCCATACACCATGCGGTTTTTAACTAGATTGTGTGGGTGTGGCAGTACCTATGAGACCATTAAAACAAAATACTGTATTTTCTCTGTGTCTTTGGAGGCTGTTTGTTTTCAGACGCCAAAAATTGTTTGCCAAATTTTTAATGCAGTATAATTTTGAGATCATACAAAACAATTTTTCATGAACTTATGTTTTCAGACACAGTCTAAAGAGAACTGTTGTTTTATTTTCAAGTAGCGGTCTCAGTGCGTTTATCAGTAATTGAACAAGTCAAAATTTATCTTAATCGGTCATGAATGGGAAATGTGAGCTATTTTAAAAATGCATATTGTATTTTCTCAACATAGCAACCAATATTATGCTAAAGACAGGAACACAAGACTTACCACAATTATTCCTGAGATGTCATTGATAAAGTTTACAGGTTGAATAGGGATGGAACAGATCAGGTTCATAGAGGTCAAATGGTACAAAGTTTGCTAATTCTTCTAACAGTAGTATAAGGAAGCAAGTGAATCTGCCTTTTCATTTTTCCTTAATTTTGTTACAAATGAATGAAAAACATTTTTGCTACATTTTTCTTTCACCTAGCCCAAGTTTATGTTACTTCTGTGTTCTAAAACATTTAATTTCCCCACAATTAAAAACATTTCAGACACAATACTGCCACAAAACATATTGTATAAGCAAGAGCAAGATAGGCTAATTGGCTTATTTTTTATTCATAACATCAATAATAATGTACCAGTCTATTGAGAAAATCATACATGATGATATGAAAAAGAGAAAAGCAATTGCACAAATGTTCGTCTTTGTTTTAAAGTTCCACTCTACAGTTTCATAGCTTGCACAGGGTCTGATTTTTAAAGGAAAGGAATTTCCCAGGTTTTCCTCACTGGTTATACTGGCTATTTAAAAAAGACCTTTTATGCGTTAGGTATCATTAAAATAATTTTTAATTTCCATTATTTTGGTGTATGATTGTTGGGTGTAAATAGGGTTATAAAGTATACCGTTTGGCCTTACTTCAGATATGCACCTCTCAAAAGACTTTTATCTCCGCTTGGTCATTTTCACTTCCTGGACTTAACAGGTAAATTGAAGAAAAAAACTAACATTACTTTTTTTGTTTTTTATTAGCTCTACTGGTCATAGACCAGAGGAGCTTATGGGATGGTCTGTTGTCCATCATCCATTCATCATCTGTCTGTCTGTTAGCATATTTGTTATCACTACTTCTCCTAAACTACTTGGAGGATAGCCTTGAAACTTTACATACACATTCATCCCATGGTCTAGTTGGTCCTAAATGAAAATGGTTCTGCTCGGACATCCAATATGACTGCCGCAGTGGCCATCTTGAAAGTCTTGTTATCACTACTCCTCCTGAATGGATGGTCATATGAACATTGGGTTTTCACGAAAAGACTTTTTATGTTGTCTAGTTGGTCCTGAATGAAAATCGTACCTAACTGACATCCAATATGGCTGCCACAGTGGATATCTTGAAAATCTTATCGTTACTGCTCCTACATGGATGGTCATATCAACATGGGGTTTTCACTAAAAGACTTCTTATGATGTCTGGTTCGTCATGAATGAAAATGGTGCTGATCTGACATCCAATATGGCCACCATGGCAGCTACTGTTCCTAGATGGATGGTTATATCAAAATGGGGTTTTCACTAAAAAAAACTTCTTATGCTGTCTAGTTGGTCCTGATTGAAAATCGAGCCAATCTGATGTCCAATATGGCCACCATGGCAGCTATCTTGAAAATCTTGTTATTGCAACTCCTGCTGAATGGATGGTCATATCAATAGGGTTTTCACAAAAAGACTTCTTATGCTGTCTATTTGGTCCTGAATGAATATGGTGCTGATCTGATGTCCAATATGACCACCATGGCATTCATCTTGAAAATCTTGTCATTGCTACTCCTCCTGAATGGATGGTCATATCATCATGGGGTTTTCACTAAAAGACTTCTTATGATGTCTAGCTGGTCCTAAACGAAAATGGTGCCAATCCGACATCCAATATGGCCATCTGAATGGATGGTTGTATCAACATGGTCTTTTCACTAAATGATTTCTTACGAAGTCTAGCTGGTCCTAAATAGAAATGGTGTCTATCTGATAGCCAATATGGCCACCATGACAGCCATCTTAAAAATCTTGTTAATCACAAGTCTACTTGAACAGAAAGTCATATTAACATGGGGTTTTCATCAAAAGACTTCTTATGATGTCCAGTTGGTCTTAAATGAAAATGGTGCCGATCTGATGTCCAATATGGCCGCCACAGCAGCCTTCTTGAAAATCTTGTTATTGCTACTTCTGCTGAATGGAAAGTCATATCTTGAAAATATTGTTATCTCTACTCCTCTCCAAATGGATGGCTATATCAATATGGGGTTTTCACCAATAGACTTCTTATAATACCTTGTTGGTCCTAAATGAAAATGGTGCCAGTCGTATATCCAATATGGCTGCCACGACAACTGTCTTAAAAATCATAAGAAGTCTTTTAGTGAAAACCCCATGTTGAATAGATGATCATTATGACCGGTTTGAAACTGGTGTCAGTATTACATCAAATATGACTGCCATGATGACTGACTTTAAATCTTGTTGTCACTACTCCCCCTGAATGAATGATCATTATGACATGTGGTTTTCACCAAAACACTTTTAATGATGTCTACTTTGTCCTAAATGAAATTGGTGCCAAGTTGACATCCAATATGAGTACCACAGCCACGAATTTGAAAATCTTGTTATTGCCGAAGAATATCAGAGATGGTTTTAATACTCGACAGTTACAAGGAAGAAATTGTCTTATCTTTAACTCCTGGAAAATAATTTCGCCCATTAGAGTGTCAGTCCCATTGAGGGACTCTGGTTATATTTTATAGTTCATTTATTGCACTTTTAGAAGTTTTTATTGTCTACTGTGGCAAAATTAATTTTTCCTATTTTAATAACTACTAAAGTTGGTGTACATTGGACTACCGGTATTTCAAGTTCATTTCTCGAGCACATGTGTACAGCCATTTTTTGATCCGCTGTCTGCTTTCGGCAGCATGCAGTTTCCCTCGTACAACATATAAAGCCATTTTCAGTCACAGTACATGAAAGCAGTATAGAGGTGTCAACATTCTCTCCATTCTGCTTGTTGCAAATGCACACTTCACCTTATACAAGCTTGGGTTTAAGAAGTATATAATACCAATAAAGCAGAACCTTACAGGTTTGTGGCTACATAATTCCTCCTCTTGCAAGCACGATGAAAACCAGATATACAAAATAAATTTGAGAATACAAGATGCATACGTGTCAATAGAATAATTTATAAACATTAGCAAACTAATCCACCTTAGATATTCAGATGAATAATTTGTAATTTATAACTGAGGAAAAATTATGAAATATAAATACTGTTAGAGGAAATGTACAATTGCAGGCTAGCATAAGCTATGTGTAATGTGGTAATGAAGGATCAGAATGTAGTTGCACAATTTTATTTCATGTAAAGCCATGTCTAAGTTTATAAATTTATTTGCAGAGTATTATTTCTAAAAAACTTTGCCACGTTAAAATTTCTTAAATATTTGGAAGCCAGTTTAACGTTTGGTGAAAAAATGTCTGACAGTTGCTAGTAGTGCTATGTTAAAGTGCCTGAAACATTTGTCATTATATGTTGTCACATATGTTGTGCATTTGTTATCATACTTTAAATGCCAGTACACACAGATTATTTATATTTTGCATTACTTTTAATATTAAAAAAAAAATACCCCAATATGCATTTCTCCTGAAACACTTCCAGATTTAATTACCAAGAGTAAGAAACCCACGGGTTATAAAACCCTGTGAATTAAATTTTGGGATGACCTATGGGTATCTTCTTGTGGCTCTTGTCCGTTAAAACCTTCAAGTCCTAGCAAACTCGGGTTCCACCCCCGCCTTACACTTATATACTCTGCGCTTCAGGATTTCCTCAAGTACATTACTTTGACGGGCAATTCCATATGAAAAATTCTGAAGGAATAGTGACATTTAGAACAATCAAGCACATCAAAAATTTTCACAAGTGGAAAAGTCCGTCGGACAAGATCCTATGGCAATTAATATGACAAATTAAGAATGAACCGAAGAGCAATGAATTAGAAATGAAGTGGGAGCGTTTTACAAGAATAGATGAGACATATTTCTCGGCATACACCAGTGGGAATTGAGCCATTCCATGTTACTGGGCTGGGGTTGTGCATGCTGTATACCCTTTTCTCTAGAAATTTTGCTATGGAAAGATGAATACGAGAATGTTTCTCTCTAAACTTTTGGAACAACTTTGATCTCAGAAAGTACTAGGCTGGAAGGTTGTTCTGCAAGCCATGGAAACCGTAACGTAATTTTGTAATGGAGAAACAATGATGGTAAAGTTGGTCACTAAACTGTCGAACACTTTAGTTATGTTACAAGCAAACCATATCAATCGATCAATTGGACTCGTTCTATCCTAACAGCCTTGGTATCTACCTACCAACCAACCCATCTCTGATCTCTACCTGTTTAGCTAAGTATCGATATAACAATCTACCTAACTATCTTTCATACATTGATCTATGAATCTGCTTCATTGCTGATTGCATATGTATTTATCAAGCGGTCTTATTCAATATATGCATTCTACCGTCATCGTTCTATCATTCTGATATATACTTTTGGGACATCAGTAACGGTACTGTATGCTTAGTATTAGTAAAGTTTCCAATTGTGCATCGAAATATAAAGGGAGAAAAGCGACACAAACTATGATTCACAAAACTTTTCACGAAGCTTTTTATTAAAGATTTAAACCCATTTATATAAGTTACAAACACAAAACAAGTCTATTCTTTGGTCTTAATTAAATGGTCTGTCCCTTAGTTTTAAAGATATTTGTCACAGGGTTCCTTAGTCAGGAATTTTAATATTCAGAAGGCTTTTTAAGACCAAAGAAATGACTTTATATGTGTTTGTAACCTATATAAAAGGGTTTAAAAGAAATGGCTTTTTATGTGTATGTAACCTATAAAAAAAGGGTTTAAAAGAAATGGCTTTTTATGTGTATGTAACCTATATAAAAGGATTTAAAAGAAATGGCTTTTTATGTTTATGTAACCTATATAAAAGGGTTTAAAAGAAATGGCTTTTTATGTGTATGTAACCTATATAAAAGGGTTTAAAAGAAATGGCTTTTTATGTGTATGTAACCTATATAAAAGGATTTAAAAGAAATGGCTTTTTATGTTTATGTAACCTATATAAAAGGGTTTAAAAGAAATGGCTTTTTATGTGTATGTAACCTATATAAAAGGGTTTAAAAGAAATGGCTTTTTATGTGTATGTAACCTATATAAAAGGGTTTAAAAGAAATGGCTTTTTATGTGTATGTAACCTATATAAAAGGGTTTAAAAGAAATGGCTTTTTATGTTTATGTAACCTATATAAAAGGGTTTAAAAGAAATGGATTTGTATGTGTATGTAACCTATATGAAAGGGTTTCAATCTTTACTAAAGAAAAAGCTTCTGACTATTGAACTACTGACGAATGATCCCAATGATAAATATCTTTAAAGCTAAGGGTCCGACCAATTTTTTTTTTGGGGGGGGGGGCGGGCGGAGGCGGGGATTTTTCCGACCTTTTCTTTGGAACCTGGACATAACCTCAAGACAATTTTTTAAAAAATCTAATGGATTTATTTTTTTTTCGGCATAAACCAGGGAATTAATATTTGTTATTTTCCAAGCTATTTGAAAGCAGGAAACTTCTCCCCCCCCCCCCCCCCATGACATTTAAATGGTTGGTCGCAAATGAATCGTCGCACCAGTAATCCTTCTGACTGTTGGCCCTACAATTTTTCAAACTAACGTACCTTCAGATGTTCAGTAGATATATAGAAAAAAATTATTTTGTACTTCGGTATCGTGATCTGACAAATCGATTACTGGCGGTCTGTATCTGAGAAGCGATTTTGTTTTAGCTTATGAGAGAGACAGACAGAGACAGAGAGAGATCAACAATGGGGCGATCTAAACATGAATGACCTTTATTTAGAACAAGTACAACTATTCCAAAAGTTTTCACTTGGCTCAAGACAATGAAAGATTTCAAGTTTATTTTCAAATTTTGTAGAATTTATACAAAAATAAAAGTAAATACAAGCAAACAGTGTCAAATACAAAGACACAAAGAAGTCCAACCGTTATATTTTTCCGTCTTTTTCTTTTTTTTGTTTTTTTTTTTTGTTTTTTTTTTTTTTGCTTTGACATATATCAGCGACACCATAATGTGCATTCTTGTTTGATTGGCTATATCTGCAAGATTAGTTGTCCTGAAAAACCTGGTGCAACAATACCCTATATAGGAAATTCTTTGTTAAGCTATTTATAGATATGAAAAAGCATAGACCTTCCCTAACTCCTCGAGGATATTCATATTTCCACTGCCATTTATTATCATTGCAATCACCACCATTTAAGATGATGATAATGATGATCACTACCTTGACAATGGTTGCTGCTGCATTTAATTTTAATCACTATAAATCACAAGGTACACGTTAGATTAATCTTGAAAACGTAGAACAACGACCTGTGTGTGGTAAATCAACTATCAAAAATGTAACCCCAACCCACCCACCACCCCCAAAAAAGAAAAATGTATCGAATT
Organism: Margaritifera margaritifera; assembly: GCA_029931535.1. Classification (NCBI taxonomy): domain Eukaryota; kingdom Metazoa; phylum Mollusca; class Bivalvia; order Unionida; family Margaritiferidae; genus Margaritifera; species Margaritifera margaritifera. Next base: position 3,270 of record JAQPZY010001572.1, on the reverse strand, counting down.
TCATATCACGAGGTGACAAATATACATGAGAGCATTGTTCGCCCATTTTCATGATATAGTTTCCACTGAGTGCGATTTGTTCCAAAAACCTGTTCTTTGAACTAAAGTTACGTCATACTTCAAGACTCTTTCTACAGTCTACACAGTACAAGTTTAGGTGCGTTTGTATTTGGTGTGAATAGAGAACATTCATGCGAAAGTTCTCGTTTGGAAAAAGGGTAAAATCTTGCTTCTACGAACAAATTTAGCCCAAAACAATGTAAAAGCATGATTTGTAGGTAGGTCCCTGTTTACACACTGGTTGCTTGTTTCTTGATTTTGGAGTGTATTTTCCTTCAAAACTGGCGATACACACGCCCGAAGCCATGTCCTCGATTGCCCGGTGGAAAACTTGTAAAGAGATTTGTGCAGTCAAAATACAGATTTCCTAAATTTATGATCTCCCTTTAAATCCAAACATCAAATACAAATAACATAGCTAAACAAGAAGACGAAAAGTTAGTGCATTTTTATTAATATTTCTTAGATGTGTGTCAACAGCGACGGGAAACACAAGATACAATCATGATGTACATGTCCAATACAAGCAAATAAATCCATGACGCGTCATAAGAAAGAAGTACATGAAACTGCTATTGAAAATACCTACAGATTCCTAGTAGAGTTGTACCAAAATTGCGTAATTATCCTACCCGAATGTAAGGTCAAAAAGCCCTGTTTACCGTGAGGTTTCACACGTGTAAAGCAATCGAAAAAAAAACTCTTGATATGCAACATCTGCATTATTCAATGGACTATAGTTTTCAGAACAGGATAGAACGGCTGTGCAACTCATCACAGATCCTGTTATACTGAGATCGAATTCAGACAAACCGAATTTGGAAGTTACGTACATATAACTTCAATAGATATAGAGATAGAAGTCAAACATTTATCATTAAGATGATCAGTCCCAATAAGAAACATTTAATTTTAGCAATATCTGTCTTTCGTCATCACACTTTAAGACTTGCGACTATATGTGCAAGCAAATCATAAACTGGTGTATGCATTCAATATACTTTTATATGTATATACCTTCGTCAGTTTAGCGATTTGGTGTGACTTTGATTTACAGATTATGCATCATGCTTGTATCCATAGTTCTATGTGAGAGGAAGTCTCATTAACTCATTTACGCGTCATGAGGGTTGTATGCTACTTCCGAGCTCTGTAACGTCAACATCATTTACGATACACCAAAGTGAATGGTATTGCAGAAGTAGTCGACAGATGTAGCTCTACAATGATACCAAATAATGTCGACTTTCTTCTCGCATTAAAAGGTACAGCGGAAACAACCTAATTTTTGAGACCCGATTATTTGTAGGCAAAAAAGTTACCCGTTTCTGAACCGGAGTTTGTGTCCGGATTGAAGCTTTTTTACTCAGATGGAATCAGGACACAATTAATACTTCCGTGTTCAGTATGTAGTCCGAGTCTATTTTTAGATCATTTTTTCCTCTCATCAATTGGTTTTGATGTATGCATTAGATTTAGTTCATTCTTAGTATTAATTTAAAGGAAATTGGGTTATTGTTTAGAAGAGATTAAGCCATTGTAGTGGTGGTTGTCTGTGTGTATTTTGGCGAGAGTGCACAGTGAGTAATGAGGCATTGGTGCTGATCTGGGAAGTGAAATCTGTGACTCATTGCACGTTGCTTTGTTTACAGTCCAACCATTCATAAGAATGCCGGTTAACCTATGACAAGAACTTCAGCGTGAGTTCATCTTTGAGATACTTTACAGCAACATATGAATTTATTAGGATTGGACACAGTGGAGAAGTTCTGTACTGACAAACAAATCGTAGAGACTATATAGGAAAATTAATTGTCGTATGAGGCCTGTCAGTAAGGGAAGGTTATATAAAAGTTAGAAATAGGTTATCCTGAGTTATTATTCAAGGTAGATGCAGTGAAATTTGGACATTTGTGTATATTGACTTTAAAAATAGAACTATGAAATTAAAAATAAAAATTGAAATATTTTGAAAAATTTAAATTATTTTTTTAAATAAAATTAAAATTTTCAAATTTTTGGCAAAAAAATGCACATGTATAGAGCCTATGGGGGTTGATACTCATTATTATCACCATGTATGTATTTCTTCATCTATACAAGTCACACAAGGTGGATATTTTTGAATATTCTTGTCAGATAAAATCTTGTTCAAATCTGTGCCAGCACCTAACAGTATTTGGATACTTTGTACAGGCAAGTGTAACATCAAATAGGTTATATGGGCTATTGGTCATATAGGGGACCCCTGATACTAACATTTGGAAAAAGAAACATGTATTTAGACTGGCATTCATGATAAAGATGGGAAGTGTAAACATTACCAAAAGAGTTAGATGCATTCGCATTTATGCCACAATCGTTTGTGTGTGAATGCGGATCACCTCAGCCTGGAACCCCATCATATCAACAACAAATAGGCCGTACTGCATAGGCATATGGGAATAGGTTTTGGACATGGTGAATTTCCCAAACTGCATGCTACAGTTGAAATTGTGATATGGACTAATTACAGGTATAATGATACTCCCTGCCACACCCACCCACCTACATCCAAAAAGAAATGTACATTAGCATGACATGGGCTGGCTTGCTGGGTTGCATGGATAAAATGGGATTATTTGATTGATTGATTGATTGATTGATTGATTGATTGATTGATTGTTAAACAGACTATGCATTGATGATTGTTTGAGTTTAGTAAGGAGGATAGAAGAAAGAAAGAACCACTGGTATTTATTTTATTTGACTATGCTGGTATGACAGCTTTATCTTAAATCAACCATACACTATTTCATTCATTCATTCAATGCTACATTCATGTCATTCCATTCAAATGCTACATTCATTCAATCATTCAGTCAGTCAGTCAGTCAGTTTCATGTTACTTTTAGAATATGTTAAAATATTTGGTTGTTTGTTTGTTTGTTTATTTCTTTATTTATGTCTTAGATATTCTGTGAAAACTGTTTCGACCTCTCCATAGGTCTCATCAGGTGGTAGCAGGTAACACAACTGCACAATATCATGCGTTGTGTTTACCAACGGATTTCCCCACGACAGTTTTCCTTTCTTGTATTATGTGTTTTTCATTGTGTCTTTTGGGCACTGTCATTTTGTACATGGACTAAGTATCATCTTTTCTGTCTGCAGTGTCCTTGGCTCCTGGTAAACCTGTGCGTAGGAGTGATCGCCCCCTTTGGAATAACT